>JABCKW010000240.1:0-29801 GCA_014824385.1 Fusarium cyanostomum | reverse complement strand
ACCACCACCACCGCCACCAGAGTGGCCGCCGTCGAAGTTACCGCCGCCGCCGCCATAACCGCCGCCTCGACCACCCCAACCGCCACGGCGGTTGTTCTGGAAGGTAGGGACATCGTTGCCCCAGTTGGACTGGCGGGCACCGTAGTTCTGGCTGTGAGAGAGGTTAGCGATTGTTTTGAAAGCGTGGGAAGAAATCATCGAGATGAGTAAAACACTTACTTAGCCCAAGCACTGTTACCAAGACCGTTGGGAGCAGGGCCGCCAGGGCCGCCAGGGCCGCCGCCGTTCATTGCGGGAGGAGGGCCGGTAGGAACGCCAGCAGGGGGACCAGCAGGAGGACCAGGAGGGGGACCAGGAGGACCAGCAGGACCAGTAGGAGGAGGGCCGGAAGGAGGACCACCCTGGCGACGCATGTGAGGTGGAATGTAGGATCGCTGCTGAGCAGCAGACTGCTGGGCGCTATCGGCCAGGCTGAGGCCACCCATGTTGATTTGATCGGCCATGCTGAATAAAGTAAAGTTTCGGGTCGAATCGATGGAAAGAGAGTCGGGTCGTAAAGACACGAAACGATGATGAACGCGAAGAAACTCTCAAATATCAACGAGAGTTGCAGTGATGATCCCGTCGGACGAAAATGACAGGAAAACCGAGAAAGAGAAAGAAACGGAAGACTGATGCTTCCAGGAATTTCCCCGAATGAATTACTTTTGGGCACAAACAAACGTCAGTGCTGTGCAGATAACCCTCGAAGAACACGCAGAATCTTCAAAGGAAGGACCAAGGAAAGACGAAATGTCTTGAGAAAGGATGAGGATGGAGGGGGATGGAGGAGGTTTGTGAGGTGAAGGGTTGTTGTGGGAAGAAGAGGGAAGAAAAGGAACGGAGTCGAGAGGCAAAAGAAGTGGGAAGAAAAAAAAATTGGTTCGAGTTGCGACATAAAGGGACTAGCGCAGGGATTCTGCCGGGTCAGGACTTTTGAGGGGGCTACGCCTTCTACGGTGAGGGCGAGTTGGAGGGAGAGAGGGTGAGGGAAGGCCGTGAGTGGGCGAGGCAGGCAGGTACCCGCCAAGTACCTTTGGCCACCGCCCAAATCAAGAGCCAGTGACATTGAAGCCCCGGCGGAGAACCCAGCAAGAATGCCTGCCAAAATGACTTGATGTGGCTGGACAGAAAAACGAAAAAAGAACTGACCTGGTACTTATGACGAGTTAGGGCACTATGGGACTGCCAAGTCGTCTGAGTGGATGAGAGAAAGAGTGCTGAGTCGTTGTTGAATCGTCACAGGTTTTGAATGTTAGAACCTGAAGGTCCCTGTGCTTTAGGCCCGGTTTTACGTAGTAGGAGGGGGACTAAATTGTGATCCCCCGGAAGCTTGTGAAAGTTAATAATCCACCTAAGTCGTGGGTCGGACGGAAGGGAGAGGCAGAAGAAGGGCGGAGAATCCAGATGGAAGCTGGCACAGTGAGAGGCCGGGCGGGATGGAGGTTGCAAGGGGGCGAGGTTGTGTTTTCTCTGGAGAAGATGGATGTACTTGAAGGGTACCTCTTCAAGCGCAAGCCCTGAAGGGCTGGGCTGGGTGTGGATAAGTAGCGGGCAGCTACCTCTAGAGCTCCGACAAGTAATCGCTAGACTTGGACTGGCCGCAGTTGCTTATGACGATTTGGGTTCAGTGCAAAGGTTCCATTGTCTACTAGTCTAGACAATTCAAGGCGCAACTATCGAGACAACAAAATTGATAAGGAAGCACGGAAGTGTGCGCTCGGGAGATATAAACCTTGGTAGGCAGAGATAGGTACTCGGGAACCGGCTTTGAATGTACAGGTTTTGCAAGTACCGGGACCGGGTTTGGGGTTTGAGGCGCCGAGGGAAAATCGTCCTGGTAACTAAGAGACGAGAAGCCGGTTGCGAGCATGGTTTCACCTCAGTCTTTGCTGTTTGTTTGCTCCAAATACATAGCTTAGCCAAATGCCAACAATAGATTCTTACTGCCTACGACCTGGACAATAGCAAACGCAAACGTCAATGTCGAAATTCTTCATCCACCAGCTCGGCTCCCCGTACAGGGATCCAAGCCCAGATTAGGTACGCGGCATCTCAGCCGGCTGATGACGAAATCTCCGATAAGCGGGTGGACTGGCGCGAGCGACATGCGATCCAAGTGACGAGGATTCCAGATTGCCAACAGCTAGGAATAATATCTGCAAACACGTTGGACTTCTGTTCTCGAATATTCATCGAAACAGCCCTGAATGCAAATTTCACTATCGCCTCTCGGAGCATGATTCCTGCGTACCCTCTACTTCCTTGAACATCCGACGTCAAATTCATTTCTTAGTTCGGATACAAGCAGCCTTGATTGTGTCAGGCGTTTCCATCGACGTCCGTATCCCATGACTGGAGTACTCATACATGAGACCACCCACACAGAGACCTGGAAACAACCACGATCCGGAAGCTTAGCAAGATTCTCTAGAAAATCTAGAACCTGCTGATCTCTGGATGCACCCAATGGCAAATCCGACATGGAAAACCTAAAACGTGACGTACCAGCCCCTCAACCTCGTGCTTGTCTGAACACCCCTTACTATCCCCGGACAAACGTGTCAAGCCAGCCCTTCTGGTATTAACTAACACCCGGGGCCAGAGGTAAGTGGGCGCACTTCTGGAGTCACGGACTCACGGGACAGTCACCCCATCGACCTGTGCATAGGTAGCCATAGGGCTGCTTGACTATTTGCCAGGATCGAGATCTCCTAGTCAGTCATGACGGTATGCTTCAGGAGACATCACGCTGGAATTTGGACATTGGCGGCAAAGAGTGCTGCCGGGTTGACCCGACATTGCTTCAGTAATGGCTTTGGAGTGGACGAGGATGTCTCGTATTTTTCATAGATCTTCGGTTCAAACATGTTCATCTATCTCACTCACTACTGGATTATTTAGGTCATGGCTGGACTGAATCTTGGTTCCATTGTCAACTATAAGCTTATAGCTTTGCCAACTTCAGAGTTGAATATGGCTGTTGCGAATTGGATGAAGAGATGACTGAGTATACGGAGCCTCTATGCTGAAAGAAGGAACCTCGTTTCCAGGACTACACTTGCAAGCAAGTCTCAGACTGGGCTGGCAATCCTTGTGCGCCAATCAACTGCTGGTATCTATAGTAACCTGCCCATGGATCTGTAGGAGAGGGAACCAGCTCAGCTGTGCATTCAAGTCAAGCTTTTGACCTCAAGGTTCCCTTAGAAAAGCCTGCAGCAACTGGAGGAAACCATATTTATGGCAAGCATTAGCCCCCAATACCCATATAAAAGTACAGTCATGATCCCTTCTATCCACCGTCCATTCCTTAAGCGCTCTTCACCACCTTGTCGTCGTCAAACTCTATGTCGACAATCCCGTCTGCCTTGACCGCCTTGACGATCATGCCCTTGAAGTCAATCGGTAATCGGCGCTTCAACTCGTCGGTGCACATTGTCAGAATTTTGATACCCTGGCCGAGGTTGATGTCGGGGTGGTGGTGCTTATCCAGAATAGACAGGCAGTAGTATCTGCAGAAACAGCATGTCAGTCCCAACCCATATGTATCAAACCACAGTGTAGTCTCTCCAGACGCCGCTATCTCAAACAAAATAGAGCCACGTACTGTGCGTATCCATGCGCCGCGTAAGGAACCTCCGCTAGCGCCGCTAGGTAGTCAAGCCAGTACAGCGATGGCTTGCCGGTGATGGGGTCGACACCACCCATAAGGAGGTTGACATTGTAGGGCTTGCGAGATCGCAAGCTCGAGGCAAGTTCTCCCCGGACAAAATGTGCCAGTCCAGAGGGGGATAGGTCGGATTCGTTGCGCATCGAATAGAGCTGAGCATTTCGTTGGATGTATTCGGCGAATTGTACTGCGGAGAGAGCGTTAGCTGTCGTCATCGCGGGGCCAGAACGCGGCTGTTCGGGCGGTAAAAGCACCTGTGTCACCGGCTTCGCCAGAGAATGCGAGGAGAGTATGCTTGTTGAGCGCTCTGGTCTTGTCATCCTCTGTCTTGAGGATGGTGGCGCCTCGCATCGCAGCCTTGGATGCTGCGATGATGGTAAAGTCTTTTCCAGTGATTCCCAGGAGGACCTCCCTGTGCCAGAAACATTAGCAGATATTCCGACTGTAGCTACAGCTTGGGCGAAGCTCACATGTTGGCGATTTTCTGATTTGCGGCGTGGAGTTGTTAAAATGTTGTGGAGGAGTAGTAGTTGTCAGCCTTTCTTGGAGGTCCAGCAACCAAGCAAGCTCTCTCATTAGGCTGTAGCGCTGCGCGTCAACTGGTCTCTGGGAGCTTCCCACGCCTTCTCAATTGTGCCCCTAGTCACCGCCCACCTCGGAAAAACCTGGCCCCAGCTCCCGGCTCCTGATTCGCTAGGGATTTTCCGAGGTCCACTGCCGCTCAACTTTTTTTTTCAGAGTCCAGAAATTTATTTCCAAGGCGGGACGTTGAAAGTCGTGAGCAGGCAGCCAAACTCACGGCGTCGCCACCATGTCGTCCTTTTTCACGGCCCCCGGCTCCCAGAAGAAGCGCAAGCGCACTGACGCCCCAGAACCACCAAAGAAAAGAGTTGCTGCCTCGAAATCCTCAGGAAAGGCACCTTCGAAGGCCGCCGGCCCCACCAAGAAACGAGTCGAGCGAGACGACGAGTCTATCTCTGGGAGCGACTCTGATGATGATGATGAGAGCTATGACAGCCTCTCGAATGTGAGCGATGATGCGGTGGAAGAGGATCAGTCGGAGGATGAGGGCGAGACTGCCGCTGAGCGGAGATTGCGGCTTGCAGAGCGATACCTCGAGAATATCAAAGAGCACGTGGACGAAGCTGGATTCGATGCGGCCGACATTGACAGAGATTTGATCGCTGAACGACTGCAAGAGGACGTCGCTGAGACAAAGGGGCGAGTATATCGTCAATTGGCCTCTGAATTGGCCTTTGACAAGGCCTCCCGCACTTTCTTCCGAAGCAACACCAATACCGTTACCTCCATTGCCGCATGTGCACCCTATATCTACACCGCTACCAAAGACCTATACGTGCAAAAGTGGAAAACACAGGAGCTTCCTCAAAATCAATACCCTCAGACGACGAAGCGAAAACCTAAGAAGCCTCCAGCTCCTCCGAGGAAACGGCCAGAGCTGGATACATGGTTGAAGGGAAACACGACTAAATCAAAAGACAGAAACTACCATCGCCACACCGACCGCATTCTCGCCATTGCCGCCTCTCCCGACGGTAAATACGTTGCAACCGGCGGCGCAGACCACAAACTCATCATCTACGACGCCCCTACCCTCAAGCCCCTCAAAGTCTTCACACACCACCGAGACGCTGTCACCGGCCTGGTATTCCGCAGGGGGACGAACCAACTGTACTCGTGCTCCAAGGATCGTACGGTCAAGGTCTGGAGCTTGGACGAGCTGGCCTATGTCGAGACGCTGTTCGGCCACCAGGACCAGGTTCTCGACATTGACGCTCTCGCACAAGAGCGCTGTGTCAGTGTAGGTGCGCGAGACCGCACCGCCCGCCTCTGGAAGGTCGCCGAGGAGACACAGCTCGTCTTCCGTGGTGGTGCTGTGGACAAAAAGCCCCGGCCAGGTGTCAACCCGCGCTCTCTACTCCACGAGGGTAGCATGGACCGCGTCGCCATGATTGATGACGATCTCTTCGTCACGGGCAGCGACAACGGTGCTCTCGCCTTGTGGAGTGTTCAGAAGAAGAAGCCCGTGTACATCGAGCCCATTGCGCACGGCATCGACCCGGCCCTGGATCCTCAGGAGGCGTCTGCTGAGCAGCATCCAGACCCCAAAGTCGTCCCTCATCCAACGCCCCGCTGGATCACCGCCATCAAAACCATTCCCTACTCCGACGTCATTCTCACTGGTAGCTGGGACGGGCACATCCGTGTATGGCAACTAAGCGAGGACAAGCGCAAGATTGAGTTCCGCGGCGTCCTCTCTACACCCGAGGACCAGGACCAGTCTGGCGAGGATAGCACACGGGGGCCCATCACAGGCGTCGTCAACGACATTGACATATTTGAGCGTGGCGACCGAGGCAAGGATGGGTTGTGCGTTGTTATAGCCGTGGGACGAGAACACCGGCTAGGTAGATGGAATCCACCGGTCAAGGTCGGGCGGAATGGAGGTGTTGTATTTGAGATTCCGAGGATACAGCCGATGGCGAATGGCACGCATGAGAGCTCAGGTGGTGAGGAAGCTGAATGAAAAGCGTAATAGATACTATCAACCACTCAATAGACGTGGTGGGGACTGGACTTACACCACATGTTGCATATAGCAAGCATACCCAACTTACATTGTCCTATTCCTTTCCCTGATTGTCAAGATACTGTCCAGGATGTTCGCATTCTATTGCCTCTGTGGGGTCGGTATTTGTACTTCAACTAATGTGTTGGATATAATTGAATGTCTTGACGTTCTCTACCCGAAATCTCGTCATTTTGCTCAAGTAAAACAACTCATGCCCGCTTCTGCTTTAATCCTCTTCGCTCTGATGCAAGGTCCCCAAACGCCTGGAATACCACGCAATGCAAATCCCACCCTGACATCACTCTTTGCATCCATCTCGACCAATACCTAGAACCAAAAGGCTACTAACAACTCCATTCGCTTTCCTCCGAGGCCGACACACCGTCTTGCCGCCTCCACGCTCATCAGTCTCGCACTCAAGAGGTTAGATCAATGGATCGGTCGACTCCATCATATTGTGGCCCCTTTGGGGAGGGCTTGTCAACCTCAATGCTGCTGATGATACCGTGTTCTAGATCAACAACATGCGCCTTGTTGACGGCTCTTGCTGAAGGGTTGGGGCGTCCAACGGAGATGCTCATCTCTGGCGAGCTATTCCTCCTCACTGTGGAAGAGGTGTTGGCTTGATACGTCTCCCTCGGTGAACTGGACAGTCTCTGTACAAAATTGGGCGTTGGCCGCTTCCTTGCCGCTGTCTTTTCATCCAGGGGTGACTTTTGCTCATTAGCCAAATCAACAGGCGCTCGCGATGTACGGTTGATGGGCGATGAGCGGGCTGAATGAAAGACTTCGCCAGAACTAGAGGTCTTAACATCATTGTTGGAGTCATCTTCCAAGGGTCGAACGAGCCTAGGCTCTTCATCTCTCTTGGGCGTCTGAGGCCGTGTTGATTTCTCTGGAGATATGGCCTGGAAGTACGCCGAGAGCCTGGGTATCTGCTCGGGTTCACTGACTTCTGAGTTCTTGATGCCATTTGGCAACGGGCTTTTCAGATCACGATTGACCCGCGGCGTCTCTGGGTCCCCTAGTGGTACTGGGGGGGAAGATGGGGCCACCCGGGGAGACGAAACGGCCTCCTTTGGGGCCCTACGCTGCCTCTTTCTCCCCTTTTCCTCTCCCAACCGCTCATGCTGTTCCTTTTGGAACGCGAAAAGAAGGTCTCTCATCCTTGCACGGATCTGCGAAGGTTTGATGTCCCAGTGGGTTTCTTCCTTGTGGAGGAGTTTGCGGACTGCTTCGTCTGGATCTTTCAGAAAATGTTCCATGTATCCCAAGATGAACACACCGCAGTCGCAGTAGTTGTCCTGTTGAGGGATATTTCGAGCAGTCATTCCGCCGGGGAGGTCGGTGATTTCGAGACCTTTCTTGTGTTTCGCTTCCTCTACTAGATAATCCCGTAGACACTTGCAAGTCGGTGAATGTGCAGAGCCCAGTGAGTCAAGTGTGATGATCCTTGGTTCATCGACGCTGAACTTCTGATTGCCACCGGTCGATTTTCGCTTGTTGGTTTTAGTTGGGAGTTGGGAGTTTGTGATAGTGGCGTTAGTTGATGAAGCATCGCCGTTGCCATTGACCATCCGACTTCTGGTTGGCCTGGATACCTCCTCATCGAGAGAAAATGTGGCCATGGTTCGCTCGACAGGAGACAATTTTGGAGAGCTTGCTGCATCAGTATCCTCGACAATAATCGCCTCACGCTCCCTTGACGGGCCTTTCTTTGCTGGCCGAGGCAACAGTCGAGGAGCATTGTAAATGATGGCCAGATACCAGTGCGCATTCTCGTTGACTGGAACGATAATGTAGTCGTAGGAGAGGAGATCAACTCTGGCAGTCCAAGCTTTGACGCCGTCGTAGTTAATCTTGGCGCGATTCGACCTCAGCTTCTCGAAGAAGAAGGTGTTGAAGATATACACCTTGTTCAATATCTCTGGGCGCTCATTTTCGAGCTGAACCTGGAGATAGCGGAGATAGAAGCTAATGAGATTGTCGTTAAGAAACTCCCCATCATCGAGTCGGAGGATATCAATCTTGTCGACGGTGGCTCGGTTCTTGCCAGTCGGGGGGTATACCAAGGATCTGTGCCAGTCCTTGTCCCAACCTGGGTTTTGATGAGTCCATCGATCAAGGGTACTCTCGCCAATTGATTGCACTAGAGATGACCTTCTTGTCCGTCGTGTCTCAGGTCCTCGGCTACGAGCAACTGGGAAATTTTCTTCCAAGTCTCGCGGTTCCGGCTGTACGTCCTGTGCTGGCTCTGGGACGCCCTGCATCTTGTCTTTGAGCTTTTCATGTCTTGGTTTGATGGGCTCACCCTTGAAAGGGTCTCTGTGCTCTAAACAGCTCTGGGGTTGAATGTGGTGCTGCTCCGGGAGATCCCCAGACCGAGTTGTAGAGGGGCTGTGCTGCATTATTTGTTGGTACTTTTTGGCTTCACTCATGGTTCTGTTGAATATCTGTTCAAGTCCGCGACTGAAGTTGGTTAGACTTTGAACTGGCCGCCAATTTTGAAGATTGAACAGGAAACTTACTCTGTCGAATCCTCAAGTCTACCGCTCTCATGGAGCCAGTCGATGAGTTCATTAGCATGTATATTGCTTTCAAACTTCAATGCCAGGGGGCTGCCAGCTTCCCCAGATGTTGAACGTCTGATAACAATGTAGGGAGAGTTTGTCTGGTGTTTTACACCAATGACCGTTGACTTCTTGAGTTCGAGCCAAGATAAGAAGCCTTCCTTGCCGTTCAGGACCACCTTGGCAGAGTCTTCTCCAAGACGAAGCGTGACCTGAATCTCATGTTGGCTCTCATGTTGGCTCTCGTGTTGGCTTGCAGGAAATGTGTTTCCTCCGCAAGCAGCTCCGGCCACGAGGAGCTCAACCATCACCGGCTTGTTCGACGCCACATTGCGCCCTTGTGCAACAGGTCGTGCCGACTTGAAATTTGTGCGCGGAATATCTCCCCGTTGTTGCTTAGATCGCCTTGGAGACTGAGATAGCAGTGAGAAATTGGTAGATTTCTTCCCAGCATGTGGGCCTGCAGCTGTACCCGGTCTCGACAACTCGTCCTCGGCATCATCGTCAATCGACTTGAAACGCTTAGCTGTTGCCTGGAGATAGTTGTCTGGTGCCGGCCTTTTTGGTGGCGGATCAATATCGGAGACGACCTGTGCCGGGGGGGGATCTGGGTCGCCAGCTAAGCAGTCCGGACTAGTACCAGTATATGATGGAGGAGGAGGGAGATTACGGTGTTGAACAGCAAAGGTATCGTCGAAATCCTTAGAACTAGAGGTTGGTTTCTGACTCGGAGCCCTCCGCCCTCGCCGGGTTTTCACAATATTTTTACTTTGGACATTGCGGTACTCCGACTGCCGGCTCGTAGCAGTTGCAGTTCTGCCACCACTAGTGACGCTTGAGTCCTCAATCGTGTCTGCTTGGGAGCCATCCTTTGTCAAGTCGCATATTTGTGGATCGTCATCCTCTACTTCCTCGAGCTGTCGTTTCGGAGGTGGTTTCTGGAAGAAGTTTGACGTAGGTCCGCCGCTTGATGTATTTTCGATTGTCTGTTTCAGGCGCTTCTGGGCTCGTCTGTCGTGCGGTTCGTCGCGGACATGTCTTGCTCTAGTCATCGGACCACTGCCCATAGTACTTTGTGGCATTTGTTGGGCGTTGAGCCTCTTCTGCTCGAAGAATCAGCAACAAAAATCCATGTGCTGTACGAGCTATGAGGCAAACTGACCAGCCGCGAATTCATATTTGCGCTGTCACCCGGAGCGCTCCACAGAGTGTCAGTGGGACTTTTGTATCTCGGGAGCGGTCGAATGGCCTACCCATAGTCCGGGAAAGAGTTGGCGTCGGAGTGATAACGAGCTAAGGGACTGTAGTGTTTGTGTTAGAGCAAAGCTCCCCGAGAGACACAGAACTGCAACAGAAAAGAAAGAAAAGAAAAGGAGTGCGTACTCCCATCGAGCCTTTGTCCTGCTCTGATCCCTTGGAGACGAAACAACGTGGCCCTCCAGTTTTCCGCTTGAGACTTCACGATGGGTTACGTCGAGTGGCGGTGATCGTCGCTGTCGGTGGTCTGGGCTGCTTAGAGTGCAATATTCAGGAATCCTCAGTGGAGGCAGAGGCGCCAAGTATCTGAAGGAGGTACAATGCTCATGGGCAAGCGTTCGAGGCTGTTGGGTCGCGTAGAATGGCTTGCGGGATATCGGTGTCTTGGTAGAAGTTGGGATCAAGCCTTGGAGGCGGCTTTAGCGAAACCATACAAATGCCGAGTTTCTAGTCTAGTGGGGTCGGCTTTGGGGACTACAACGACCAACAGTGGAGATTCAGGAGCCTGGGTTCCATCCACTCACTGAGTAAGGTAGGTGGGTTGTCGGTTGTCAGCCTCGTAGGGTCCAAGTTGCTGGAAATCAGGGACCAGCTGTTGATGCTTGAAAAGACATGTTCTTCTGGAGGCTGCCTTTACCCCTGAATCTATCAAATATTAGAAATAACTTTCGCCGCACTTGAGGGTTAAGATTATCAATACGGACTAGCTATCATCTTAACTTGATGACGACAGACAGAGGCGCAACCCCACAGTGACCCAATCACAAGGCTGAGACGCCACAGCTCCAGCGCTCCGAAAACGTGGCCAGTAACTTACCTGTGCAAAGCTACACCTTCAACACCAAGACGCGACATCACCACCGTCCGTCTTTAAACCAAACCCTTCTTTTCCTCAAGATACGAGGGGAATGCTGCGATAACAGCTTACACAACTGCCCATCATGTACAACTCCCTCACTCGCATCCAAAACGCCTTTGGCTTCTTCACCACGGTCGCATTCGTCGTCGCAGCCTTCATCGCCGCCTCTGATCTCCTCGCACCGCGTAACCCTGACACGGGCATTTTTGCGCCCAACAACGTCCAGGTGTAAGTATCGCCGAACCGATCTCTCCCACATTGTCCGTCCATTAATAAGCCATTTTGCGTTGCAGTGTCAAGGGCCGTCCGCACTACTACAGCTCCAAGAAGGCGGAGTACGCCATTATCAGGTTCTCTCTCGATGTCGACCTCTCGTCCCTCTTCACATGGAACACTAAGCAGGTCTTCGTCTACGTTACTGCTGAGTGGCCTGGCCCCGGCAATTCGACCAACGAAGCTGTCATCTGGGACAAGATCATTACTAGCCCTAGTGCCGACCACCTTCAGAACATTGGACCTGTTGCTATGAAGAAGCTCAAGCGCAGCGCTGAGGGCAAGTCTATTGACCCTATGCGGTAAGTCTACGCAATATTAGCAACATGAGTTACATAAACTGACGTCGATATGTAGCGGTCTCTTTAGGCTCAGGAACCAGAAGCCCAAGTACCAGATCACACACCCCAGCGGCAAGATCGCCGAGACGGACGACGTGGAGCTCAAGGTCCACTACAACGTTCAGCCGTGGGTCGGCCTCCTGACCTGGGACCAAAGCCAGGATATTGGCCTTTGGAAGAAGCTGGTCGGCGGCGTTACCGACAAGTTCCAGCTCCCTGCTATCAAGATTAAGAAGGATGCTCAAAAGAAGAGCTCCTAGAGGACGCCAGCTTCTAACATGGGTGTAGATCTATAGCATACTATGGCGTTTAATGAATTGGATAATTATAAGCAAGTTTCATACTTCGGGAAAGTTGTATTGATTCAGACAATCGTGTTCGTGAATTTCGTGATGCATGCATCTGGCTTTTGTCTATACTACATTATCCACGCCCACAATCCTCTTATAGCACTGACTATGTTCAAACTCAAGCCTTTGACATTGTTAGACGCAAGATCACAAGTACACAGCCCATCATGGCCAATCCAGCCAAAACCCATTGGGCATCTAGCCCTGGGTCGGGTTGCCTAGAGCCCCTCCATTGCCTCGTCCACGATGGGGGCCTCCTCGGCCTCTTCCACCACGGCCACGACCACGTCCCCTGCCACGCGGCTGGTCCAGACTGGCAGGTGGCGGTACGTTGCCGTACATTTGCTCCTCTGGAATATTTACTCCGTAACCCCCATCGGGACCTGGCGAGTCATGCAGATTGCCGTGTCCACGGCCACGACCTCGTCCGTTTGTATGGGCAGCACCCCTACCTCGGTGACCGTGTCCGTTGACATCCTCTGCCTGAGGAGTGCCATCAGGGCCATTGCGATAAACCAATGTGCTGTGCATGAGGTTGGGAGCACCTCCACGAGCGCCGTTGCCTCGACCACGTCCGGGAG
Source organism: Fusarium cyanostomum (assembly GCA_014824385.1). Taxonomy (NCBI): domain Eukaryota; kingdom Fungi; phylum Ascomycota; class Sordariomycetes; order Hypocreales; family Nectriaceae; genus Fusarium; species Fusarium cyanostomum. The sequence goes on along the minus strand of JABCKW010000240.1, from coordinate 17,268 downwards.
AGTTGCGGCCAGGTGAGTTTGTGCCGTTCAGGGCTCCTCGCCATCCGCCGCGCAGGGGACCAGGCGCCGGCGCGTCCTTGTACTGAGTCACGCCGACATTGCCGTACCCGCCTGGGGCAGCGATGACTGGTCTTCGCTGTTGCGACCTGCTCGTGGTTGAGATAATCTGCTTGTTCGTCGTGTTCAGAACAGCAGACGATGCAACGGTCTGGCCGCGGAACATGGGGGCTCTCTCATTGAGCGTGGTGCCGCTCATGAAAGACGTGTCCCAGACAACATCCAACAGCAAGGCGGTGGCTGTTCGGCTGATACCTGCAACGGTTCCACGAGTCGCAATGGGAACCTTTCCAGCAGCAGAAACATAGGTGACTCGATCTCCAAGAATAAAGTTCTGGTTTCCAAGCACCATCTCTGCATCTGATGGCTTCAGAAGAGCCGAGCGAGGGACGCCACGCAATTTCTTGATGTCAATGTCCGAAGATGCAGTATGGATCTGTTCTCCAACGTTGGCCAGGGCCTTGACGACCTCAGAGTCAAGTTGCTCGGCTTCAAGAGGAACACGCTCGAACTTGTTGGTTTCCTGCTTCTTGAGCCAGGCCACAATCTCCTTGACTCGTTGAGAAGCAACGCTCGGGTCCTTCCACAGGTCTGTCTCAAACACTTCGCTCTTCTGTGGCTCTCTCTGGATTGCCGCGAAGAAATCGGGGAAAGCAACTACGTAGTCAGCAATCAACTTGATTGCCATGCCACTGAATTCCCAGCCAGTGTGAGACTTCCTCGAGTATCCCAAGACCTTGAGCTTTCGTCCTTCAAACTTCAGGTTCAGGCCTAGGTTCAGCCTCAGCCCAGCAGAGTTAATGATCTGGTAGGATGAAGTGATCTTGCTCAGCACAAGAGGGTGAATGCCTAGCTGCTTTGCGACAGCAAAGGAAGGAGTGTAGGGGTTGTTGCGCTCCGCCTGATAAATGATTTGTTTTGCAAAGTCCGGCTCCTTGGTCTTGAGCATCGAGACGACAATCTCCGCTTTGTTGTTAGCGTGGGCCGTGACCTCAAGAGGACGGCCATAAGCATATTCGCCGAGGAAGAACGCGCGAGTGCCCTGTGGAAATTCTTCTTGAATAGGCAATGCCTCTTTTTCGATAAAGCGCTCGTCTTCGTTGACGACATCATCAACAATGGTCTGGGCGGCATAGGTGCTCCTCAGGCTGGGGTTCTCCGCATACTCCTTGATCAAAGCACCCTCCTCTGTCCTGAGGAGACCCTTCAACATATGGACATATACCAAGCATTCAACTTGGCCAATCGTGATACCAAGTCGCTTAGCATGCCAGCTCTCGAGGAAATCAGCCTCTTTAGCCCAATCGGCAGCTTCCCTATTATTGTGGTCCTTAGACGCAATATCCTTGCCGTTGTCGGCTAGCTCATAGCTGAAGAGTTCATCCTGGACCCTGATGACCTTGGCCTCCTGAAGGAATGGATAGCCCACAAAGCAACGCTGACCGAGCTTTGTCTTCCAAGTTTCTGTCTTGGTGCGCTGCTCCGTATCGGTCAGGGTGACAATCACACTTGGGTTCTTGCTGTCCGCTTGGAAGACATTGACACCGTAGCCCTCAACAAGCTGGGCAGTGTAGGGAAGGGTATGCATTGTTGGGAAGCCTGCCAAAGCCTCCATGTTCAGCAAGGCACCGGTTGTAAGCCCCGAGAGATATGCGAGACCCTCCACATCGGGAAGATCGAAGATGTTTTCGATACAGCGGCAGTTCTGGATCTCGGGGAAAACACCAGGGAGCGGGGAGGGGTAGGTGAAGTTCGCCTCTGGCGAGTAAGTGAACTTGAGAGGGACACCAAAGCCATTTCGAGCCTTCTCGTCTGGTTCCAATAAGCCATTCTTGGTCGCCATAGCTGCCAACAGGCGCTTCTCGTCAATGAATGGGATTTTGATAACGGCTTCCCAGTCCATCTTCTTGCCATTCATGTCCAGCTCAAAGTCACGGGGATAAAAGTCGACGATAGGAGAGTCAGGGTTGGTCATGAGATCGTGATAGACTTTGGGCACAATCTTCTTGCTTCGGTCTGGCAAGACGCCCATAAGCTGTTCGTACGGCAAGAAAGGTTGGCCCTTCTTGAAATCGAGGTCCGCGCCAACGCCCTTGACAACATCTATATCACGTTAATCCAGATTTTAGACTGCCTTTGTGTTTATGTGCTTACCTGAAATGAGAGGCGCATAGTGGTATCCGTAGAACCATGGCCACGAGGCAATTCCACGGTAGTAGTAATACAAAACCCACTGCAGACCCTGGACATAGTTCTCGCACAATCCTATAAGCTCCTTGTCGTACTTCTCAGGAGCCCATTCTTCAAATTTCTGAAGATAATACTTCGTCTTCCAGCCTTGGTATTTGTCTTGGTAGAGTTTTTCATAGTGCTTCTGGGCATCCTCAGGAGTCAAGTCGATTACCAGAGCCTTATCGTAGGTCTTCATTACTCGGTAGGCGGCTAGATTACCTTCCTCCTCCTCGTCATCGTCGTCATCGTCAATCTTAGGAGGGAATGAGACAATGAGGTGGCGATGGCCCTCATTGTCTTCCTTGGTAGACCACTGGAGATGCATTGAGTCCGCCAGATCCTGGACAAATTTGCGGTCGGCGGCCTTGAGGCTGGTGCCTAGATCCAAAGGCTTCTCGGAGCGCTTTGAGATGTAGGGGCGGATCTTTTGCTTCCACAGATCTCGCTGCGCCGTGGTCATGACAAGCTGGCCACCCTTGGGTGTTTTCGGCTCAGAGCCACCCTTGTTCTCCAGCTTCTTCTCCATCTGCTTCGACGCAAACCATTTCTCATCCGACACGTCGTTCTCGAATGAGTCGATTTCCGTTTTTGAGAGTTCTTCAAGTAGGCGCTGTAGCCGCTCCATGTTGATAACTCCATTCTCGTTGATATATCCATTACCTTTGGGAAGGATAGTTTTGTAGATCCTGAACATGTTGGCCAATGCTCCCTCGTTGATATGTAAACCGGGTAGATTAGGCAAGAAATCGTTTCCGACAAAGAAGGCCATCAAGATGAAATCGTCAATGACTCTTTCCAGATCGAATGGAAAGCTGAGAGTACCCTCCTCTTGAAGTTCCTGAAACTCCATCTCTAAGTACTCTCGAACAATACAAAGGTGAAGCAAGTAAAAGTTCTGATGCTCGAGCTCCTTGGACTTGTTCTTGGATCCCCGTCCAAATGTTACCTCCTCTCGGAGAAGGCAGAAATGAGGATCATGGCTGAGCAGACCCAGCATGATCAAATCGGCATCAAGGCCGTACAGACAGTGCCGCACATTGGGGTTGTAGTTCGGCTGAGCCTTAGCATTTCGGATGTATTCCATGATCTTGTGTTCTCCCTCACCAGGGACTTCGTGACCAGAGAGCACGATCTCACATCCCTGCCAGTCAGTATCTTCTGATACCTTCTTGTTGACAAAGTATCGCAGCTGCTGTGACAGCTTCGCCATGAACGCGGTTCCTATCAATGTCAGAAGATGGGCCTAATTCCGATGGATATAGTCATACCAGGGGTGATGCAGTTGCTGTCAAAGGGTTCCTCCTTAGGCAACTCGACACCTTCGCGAACAGCCTTATCACGAGCCTTTTCGGAATCGAGAGCCGTTCGGAAACGCCGGGCACGCTGCTGGTTCATCTTGGCTCGTGGCGCGACACCATCGATGGCCATGAAGAAGAGCTGCTTAGGCTTGATCTTGCCAAACAAATGTTCAATGTAGTTGAATATGCGGATGAACATTTCCTCCTCACTAAGACGGAAGGAAACGTCCTCGCCAGCATCCTTGTGGGTACAGTTGTGAATGATGCCATTCATGTCGAGCTAAGCTGTGGTTAGCATACGGTGGGGGAAGGTATTTCGGGACGTCGAACGTAAAGACAGTCGAACTCGGGTATTCGGTTCTCTGCAATGAGTTGAGAGATAGCGGGATAGCGCTCAGAGAGCCATCTGAAGAACTTGGGGACACTGCAATAAGAAGAGTTGAAGTCAGCTTTTGGAGCTAGGAATGAGAGAGCGACAAGAGGGACATACCCCATCGCAAAGGGCAGTGGGCGATTCTCAGCCCACGAGACAGTCCAGAAGAGATCGAAGAGTTATTCGAAAACGGATATAAACTCCAAGTCGTTTGTACAAGTTGAGCGCAAAACGTGGAAAATCTTGTCGCAGGCGAGGATCGAAAGACAATACAGTGATTCAATGTGGCGCCCGACAAGATGGAACAGGGACGGTGAGGTGTAATCAAGCGCAGAGACCTGATGAAATCTGCTCTACAGCGCCCGGAAGAAATGAACGAGATAGCGAAACCAAGAGGCTTGGTGATGCGGCGTGTTCGGATTGAGGTTAAGAGGTAAAGGTGAAAGTTGCGACGATGCGGATGGTCGTGACGATGTAGGTGCGCGCCGCAGTCTGGGGCTGTAAAACTCGGTGGGGCTCAGTTTGCCTTCCATCGGATGGAGGGGTTTTGCTGGACGGCGTGAGTCAATCCTGGAGGAAAAGCACCTCGGAGGAACATGCGGCTGGGTGTCAAAGAATACAAGGCCTCAGGTATAATCAAAGTACTCCAAGCGGGTCCAAGCGAGTTACAGAGCAGCACATGCGTCCGCAGGTGAGTACCTAAGGTAAGGTAGGTAGCCTTCCACGAAAACTGCCCTGGGCAACCCGCATCCCGGCCCAGTTAGTCAGCAGCGCCGCTCTTGCGGCGACCTCTACGTGCACCACCGGCGGTGCAACTAGGAATTTGATTACTAAGCCTATAGCAGAATCTCATATAGCCAATCAGAAGCTAGATCAATCAAGCCACCACAGCCATACTTAGCCACAACTACACATAAGCAGTTCAAGATTAATACCCTTCTTTAGTATAGTTAGAGCCTTTAATTCAGTTAGGTGCAATCAGGGCCTGTAATACAGTGTAATCAGGGCCTTAGGCTGCAGGCTTAGTAATCAAATTCCTAGTTGCACCACCGATGGTGCACGTAGAGGTCCCCCCCCGCTCTTGCTCAGACTCTCGTCACCCTTGCTCCGTGATGCTTACTTTTAATCACCTTAACCTCCTCCCTTCCGATAAGATACATACGAGTTCGTCAATCACAGGCAACACCTCTCGTACTTGCACTGTATCTTGTCGACTTTATGCGACCTTCGCCATGGTTCAGGATCCAATCGCCAGCACCAGGGGCGCGGGGATAGGGGCAGATTGGCTCGTGAGCCCAGTTTCTGGCGACACCCTCTACCTATTCTCTCGATAGCTCAAAGCCTAAAAATATATCTTTAAAAAGTATATTTTTAAAATATTTTTAAAATATTGAATGTCCTCTTGCATTCAGTCACAGAGCACACATCTGTCACCTGGATGGTATCTCCATTGATCAACATGGTAGAACATTCGAAAAGATTCAGGCCGACATCTTTCATACTATTGTCCGAAAATTCGCCTTCGAGGTCAGAGTCAGACAGGTCTTCAGCGAGATCCAAGCCCGAGAGATCGTCATCGTGCTCCAAATCTTGTGATTCTTCGGCAAGACCACAGTCGTCGACGTGCTGCAGGGCGTATGGATCAATATCGATATCCATTTCGTCGTCGCTCTCGCTCTCCTCGGAATCCTCATCTAACTCTGAGCAATCGCTGCATCCATCCGAGTCTGCTGGATCTGCGAGTAGTCCTTTGTCGCTTATGGATATGTGATGATCGAAATCATGAGAAGGTGCAAGGCATCCGTTGCCCAGAGGCTGCTGCCCAGAATCGTCATCCAGCTGCATGGCAGCCATCGTGGCGAAGGTAAGCAGCAGGAGCCTCTTCTCGCGTGTTTTTCTAGTTCAGAAGGTTAGGGAATGAAACCAAAGACACTCTAGACAGATGATAGTAACGAGAAAGAGAGGAAAACTGGTAGACTTGGGATCGATCAGGTGCGTTTCTCGTTGAGACGCGTGAGCATCACCGAGCAGCATGCTCATAGCACAGCACGACTGCTCGTGAAAGAGAGAGAACGATTTCTACTTACCTGAGTGTGCAAAGGTGCTGTGATGGCTAATAGCCCAGGAAATAGAAAAACATACCTAGGCACTGGTGTGAACTACGTATAACATATACTGTGCCTGGGAGGTACGCTAAAGAAAAGCCCGCTATAATGCCACGCCACAGTGTATCCCACTTGGGTGTGGCTTGTGCTCTCTTTCTGTCCTGCAACTGGAGTGCCTCATCTATCACTTTACGCGCGACGCGTTAATGAACCACGACCTCTGCTTTTCAGCCTTCAGCCTTCTTCGTGCGACAAACGCTACTCTCGTCTTCAGCCGCGCAACTTGCATCCCCTCCACCAACACTTGTCTTCATCGCATTTTCAAATACTAGAAGACAGTTCACTCCCCTCTTTTCAATAGAACCTCATCAGACCGTTTTATTGCACCGAACAAAGCAAGCGCGTCATGGCGCCCGCTCAGTCTACGGAGCGCGATGTGGACAGTAAGTTTGCGGCCAGCCTTGCATCCATGGCCACCTCGAGTGGTTTTCAACACCCAAAGGATGACTTTCTCATGCAAGTATAGTCGAAATGACTCACGACGAGGAGGATGACCAGGGAGAACGCCTGATTAACGAAGGTACGGATGCTCTACAGGACAATCGCATGTATCGTTTACTGACACTCATGTCACAGAGTACAAGACATGGAAGAAGAACAGTCCCTTTTTGTACGACATGATTCTGGGGCAAGTTACATTACTCTAGCCATCGTTGAATCTTTAACTAACATAGGTGCTCCAGAACGGCCCTGACCTGGCCCACCCTCACAGTGCAGTGGTTCCCCGACGTCAAGGAGCCCGAGGACAAAAACTACCGGATTCACCGTCTTCTTCTTGGCACTCACACCTCGGATGAGAGCCCCAACTTTGTTCAAATCGCTGATGTCCAGATTCCCAAGGCTGTGACGCCCAATCCCGACAGCTACGACGACGAACGAGGGGAGATTGGTGGCTATGGCAAGTCGGGCGACGTTGCCGCAATCAAGTGCGACATTGTTCAGAAAATCGAGCACCCTGGAGAGGTGAACAAAGCTCGATACCAACCTCAAAACCCAGACATTATTGCTACTCTTTGCGTCGACGGCAAGATTCTCATCTTTGACCGGACGAAGCACCCCCTTCAACCTACCTCTCTCGGAAAGGTTAACGCTCAAATTGAGCTAGTTGGACACAAGGCAGAAGGTTTCGGCCTGAACTGGAGCCCTCACGAGGCGGGCTGCTTGGCCTCGGGTAGCGAGGATACCACTATGTGTCTATGGTACGTTTCTTGGTGACATCTTTTTGAGCAGTCCCCTAATATGCGAACAGGGACCTCAAGACCCTCAAGGCCGACTCAAGAATTCTCAGCCCCGCCCGCAAGTACACTCATCACACTCAAATCGTCAATGACGTTCAGTACCATCCCATCTCCAAGAACTTTGTCGGTTCCGTATCAGATGATCAAACCCTCCAAATCGTCGATGTTCGGCACAGCGAGACCGCCAAGGCGGCCGTGGTCGCTCGACGCGGCCATCTAGACGCGATCAATGCCCTAGCCTTCAATCCTAATTCGGAGGTGCTTGTGGCGACTGCCTCGGCTGACAAGACGATTGGCGTTTGGGATCTTCGAAATGTCAAGGAGAAGGTCCACACTCTTGAGGGTCACAATGACGCTGCCACATCCCTGGCCTGGCATCCTACTGAGGCCGGTATCTTGGGAAGTGCCAGCTACGACAGGAGAATCATCTTCTGGGATCTTTCGCGAGTTGGCGAGGAACAGCTGCCGGATGACCAGGACGATGGCCCCCCTGAACTGTACGCTTGGCCACGGACAAACCCGAAAAGACACAGCAGCTAACAATTGTCAATAGGCTATTCATGCACGGCGGGCATACAAACCATCTTGCTGATTTCAGCTGGAACCCTAACGAGCCTTGGCTCGTAGCAAGTGCTGCGGAGGACAATTTGCTGCAGATCTGGAAGGTAGCCGAGTCCATTGTTGGCAAGGACGACGGCGACTTGCCTGTCGATGAGCTCGACCGATAGGTGAGGTGGAAGTTCGTGAAGAAGTTCCGGTCTTCATAGGATGAGGAGACGCAGCAGCTCTGGAAGCGGTGGCAACACAGGGGAGAGTTGCCATCAGCGACGAGAAGCGATATATCCTAGTGTAAGACATACAAGTAGTTTGGCAGGGTTTGGACCCAAAAGACGATCAATATTAATGTTCTTGAGTTGATGCAAATTACATCTATCATACATGCCTCGCTTGAAAGGTGTTCATTTTGAACAGTAAGGTTGGTTGAGGCATGAAGATGCTGCTGCTGCTGCATATCACGACGCAATATAACTGAGAAGTTTACTATATTTGGTTGATTGCTTGTGGCATTGGGTGTAATGCCTCTACTGTGTAAATTGCAGTGTTTTCTCTCCACTGGGCTGCCTTGATCTTCCTATCTACGGGTATTGCATATAATGCCAAAAACATACTCATGCCTAACTTGTTCCGAGTTCTGATGAGCCTGTTACTTTATGTCTCCAGTCGCAAGTGCAAAGACCTGCCTGGCAGCTGGCAAGATCATGCATGAGATTCGTGCTCACAACCCTGTTGACTCGGCAATGTTTCTATCCGTTTCGTCATTGACTACCTACCTTACCTAAGGTAGGTATTCCGTTTGCTACCTTCGTTTCTATTGTTTATAGTGGCTGCCTGCCTATTGTTTACACTGACAATAGGAAATACGGCGCTGGGAACTGGAGACAGAACTGGAGACAAACCCTCTTTTCCTCGTCAGTCACTCGGGCTCTTTTTCTTTTCAACTGCACGCATCAGAGGGTCAAGTTGCAACAACAATCCCTGGAGCAGATTCAAGAAGTTCGGATAGCAGCCTGCTTCCAACATCCCGGCTGCTTCCTTCAGTCCCAACACACGACTCTCTCTACAATCATCATCCCGTTAAGCAAACCACCCCGAAATACTTACTCTCATCATGGCCTCTAACCCACCCCCTCCCGGTGGTGGCACACGCTTCGACCCGGAAAGCCCCAGTCTTACCAGAGAAGAAGCCATTTTTGATTCCTTCCAAGCCGCCTGGGACTCTCAAGCCGCTGTCCAGGGCCAAGGGCAGCCTTTTGTCGAGCTTCCTCCCGGGGCGCCCGCTGGTCCAGCCGCTGATCCAGCTCAGCTACCTGACCCTTTGAAGGAACGCCTTGAAGACCTGATCCGGCGTCAAGGCCGCACCAGGGAAGACCTCGAGGCGTGCGGCGTCGGTGTTGATGTTGATGCACTGCAAGACGAGTACGATGACGACGCCATGGACATCGAGGGAGAGAAACATTCAGACGTCATGCTTGACACCTTTGGAGCAAATGGCGTTCCGCAGAAGAAATTCAAATTCTCCAAAGCGTATGTCGCGGGCCACTTCAAGGGAGAGGATCCCTACAACATCGACACGCAGATGGCTCAGCTCAATCTCAGCCTCAAGCACACAAGCAACGACATCATCACTGCGCTTTCACAAACCCTTGAGCTTGCCATTGAGCTAGGGAAGCATCTCCGCCCCAGAGACATCGTCAGTCTCTATATCGCCTGCCGCGGTTTTCGCGAGGCCATCGCCGGGCACCTCCTTTCCAGCATCCGCATGTGGGTTGATTCCAATTGCCCTGAAGCTGGAAAGATCTTCCCCTGGCAGCTCTACCGCCCTTTTCTGATCAAGGACCCTATTGGCCGGAAGGCGGCAGACTTCAGCCCCGCGTTGGTCTACAAGAAGAGGTTCAGTGACAAAGAGGATGGGGTGCGAATGATTCCAGGCCTAAAGTACCTCGAGCTCGTTCGCGGACGCGACCGCTACGTCCGCGAGATCATCGCCGTCATGGCTCGCATGGGACATCGTATGCCTGACACCATGTACAGCACTCTGTTGCGCCTCTGGTTCCTCATGGATGTCCCCACGACCTACCAGAGAAGGGCTTTACTTAGCAACCAGAAGCATTGGACGGAACAGCATCTCTACAACGCGCAGTTCTTCTTCGTCAAGCTCGGCATGGCCTTTTCGCACCCCTTCTTTGGCCCTCACAAAAACGACATGGTCCATCTCATGCTGGGCCAGAAGGGTCTGTATCCCCTTTGGCAGTGCCTCATGCGCAAGAAGTTCAGAAACGCCTCAGAGATGATGGAACTCAAGGGGCGCTACAACATGCAATTTCCTCGTGCGCTGTGGATTGGGATCATGCGCCGTAAGCTCCCAACCGTCTTTGGTATCAGCCTCGCTCAACTTGGTACTGGCCACTGCGAGGGCTGGGGTAAAGGCACCAAGCATCTCGCCCGTCCGGATGAGCTCATCCCAGTCGAAGCAGTCATCCGCGGACTTGAGCTTGACAAGCACTTGATCCACATGGTGACATGGGGCTACATCGACTTCGGAACCGGCGAGAACCTCGTGCCTACCGAGGAGGAGATGTATATCTCAGATGAAGAAGACACCCTGTCCAAGGTCGACAATGTGCACCATTGGCAGCGCCGACACGCCCTCAAGAAGCGCTGGAACGAGTTGACTCCCAAGCAACAGCTAGAAATCATCGAAGACGACGAGGACGAGCGTCTGCGCGCCATGGCTTGGTCTGGTTTTGACGACGATCCCGAACACTGGGAGACCGAAAGCGAGGACGAAGGCGAAGATGAATACGACCTCAACACAGAGATTAACCGCGGCTACCGCATGCCAGCTCAACCCAAGGAGAAGCCATCCGCGGTGCCCAGTTCCGAAGACGCTCAAGCCTGGAAGAACCTCATCAACGAGACGCTCATGACTTCAATCCCCGAGGTCTCGGAGGCTGAGATTGAAAAGGTCAAGGGGTGGAAGGAACATGCCAAAGCAAACATGAAAGGCGGATGGAGCTTTCAGCGTTACTTATTGGGGGATGCTTTCATGCGAAGCAGGCTCAATGGTCGGGAACCACCTCTTCCGCAGCGCTCAGATGATGAGTTCGAGGATGATGACGAGCTATCTTCAGATGAGATGGAAGAAGATGATGATGATGATGATGATGAGTAGGCGTGAGCGTGAGCGTGAGCGCAAGCGTAAGCGTAAGATGATGAGACTCACAGGCGCTGGATGCTGCGAAAGGGACGGTTGAGTGTAGGTGACTGAAGGCTCAAGGGGTGTGGTAGAGTGGATTCTCGGCCATTTGTCACCCTCCTCCCTTAGTTGGGGCTCAAGCAATCGGATATTGGACGGGCACTGGTCTAGGGTCTTGCGAAGGATGGCTGGAGAGATTACAGACCTACAAGAATTTTGGGGCTTCAGAAACATACAAGCCAAAGTATCATGATGTACGGATATATATGTATCACACAATTGAACCAAAGGTTGGGTTTGGGAATGTTTCTCTATGCTGCTATTGTGAGTCCAGGTGTCTCATCCAGTACCTTTCTCTTCATTGCTGAAACAAGAAAAAGTATTCTATGCGTTTTCCATCCTCTCCCACTCTTGTCCTTAAAACCTCTTACGCCCATGGCTCATGAACCAGTGCTCTGGCAAAGTACAAAATACCAGATTAGCCCACAAACAGCCTTGTGCAAAACTGCAAACACGAACGGGGGGAGAAGCACTTCTTGAGCATCCTAGAATATGCAACACCTGATGACAAACAGGAAAGCTTTTGCCCCAGAGGAGATTACCTATCAACAGTGAAGAAGAAATGATTGCAAGGAAAACAGTTAACACAACAGGGGGTGGAAATAAAAACGACGACAACCTCCAACCAGACTATCCGTCCTATACGATTCCGTCCCATCCCATCCAAGTTCTCGCCGACAAAACCAGCCCATATCTGCCCTCTTACCCAAGTATGTGGTTTCAACGGGAGAAAGGACAGATTTGACGAGAACCACCAGCCTCAACAAGCAGCAAACAAAGATACAGCCAGCCTTTGTGAGATATATTTTCCTTTTGACACACCCCGACTCCTCCCGTCTGCCGCCCGTTGGTGTTCCGTAGCCACTCCATCCAGCTCCCCAGCTCCTGCGCGTCCCAAGCGAAACGAGATGAAATGAAACAGATAAAAACAGTGATGAGTGAAAGTAACAGGTCCACATGCAAATGAGATTGGCGAGTTTATGGGCCAGAGGAATAAACAAGTGATGCGAGAAAAAGGGGGTGAGAAATCAGACTCGTGCGAGAGAAAAGGACAGACAACATGAAGAGAGAAAGCAGGGGCAGGGATGACAAGAGAGAAAGATAGTTTGTCGGGTACCAAGCTGACACCGGCGAACTGGATATTTGAGTCACACACAAAGGCCAAGATATACCCTTACACTCCCCTTCGCTATGCACCCAACCCCTGAACCGATTTTCCAGCAATACCGCCTCCGTCCCGTGAAGCCCAAAGATAGCATCGTCTATGGCGCTCTTATGTCTCCCGTCTCATGATGTCGAGACAGAAGAAAGAGCCTCAAAGACTCTGCTCGTCCCTGGGCTTGTCAAAAATGAAACAGACAGCGGCCCCAGCAAGCAAAAGCCCGTACCGAATAGACTCGTCCGTCAACATCGAGGTAATACCCCTGGCATCGGCGAGATAATCAAGTCACTTTTGTCTTCCAACCTTTCGAAATTTTGTAACACATCCCGCCTTGAATCAAGTATCCGACACTCCGTCCTGGTCTTCCGAAACCAATACACACACCGTTCCGCCTTTCCTTTGAGAGAACAACCAAGTCCAGAAGGTATTTGCCAAGGTCAAATGCTCTATGTTCATCATTCAATGTCGTTTTCGCGCAAGAAAAGTGACACGGAACCGTATTCCATTCTCGATTGCTGATGGATGGCGGCTCAACGAGAACGTGTACACAGCGACCCAGCTATAGCAGCTACTTCACTGCTTAAGCGGGGGACTTGCTGGGAGGAACAGAGCCGCCGTTCTGACGACCATCCCCGCCGCTAACAGAGAGACCGCCGATGCCGCTCGAGAGGAAGGCAAAAGGGTCGTTCTCGCCGCCGCCGCCGCCGTTGTTGTTGGCGTTGTTATTGTAGAAGTTGTTGGAGGGGCCAGCGGAGGCGGGGCCGTTGGTGGCCGATTGGAAGGCAGCCTCGGCAGCTCTGCTATCAAAGGGGCCGGCAGAGTGGGATGCAGGGCCTGACCCAAAGCCGTGGGTGTTCAGAGAGCTTGGGTAGCCCGCCGCAGCACCACCGATTCCGGAGGGGAGATAGTGGCTGGGGGGGCCACCAAAGTGCTGCTGTTGGTTGTAGCCGCCACCAGAGCCGAAGGAGCTGCCAGAGCCAAATGGTCCAGGTCCAGGAGCGCCACCCATAGAGCCCTGGTTCATGCCGTATTGCGAGGCATTGTCCATGGGCGAAGGATAGCCAGAGTCGGCAACGACAGCAGCACCGGCACGGCTGGCACCGCAACGGAGACAGCAGACGTTCTTCGCAAAGTTGTGGTAGCCGCATACCTCGTTACCGCACTTCCAATCACCAGCACGGAACGGCACAACACCGCTGCCACCCATACGTCCGCCACCATGGCCCATGGGACCGTGGTGACCACTGTGAGGCGGGGGAGGCATCATGGCGGGCGGCCCATAACCGTATCCGCCTCCATAGTTGCTTCCACCACCCATATCGTTCGAGGGACCGGCACCGACAGCAGGGAACGAACATCGGAAGCAGGCAGTTCGGCGCTGGAAGTTGGAGAAGCCGCAAGAGGGACAAGTCCAGTCCCCGGGTCGAGGACGGTTCTTGCTGGGAGGGAAAGGAGTCAGGATGTCCTGGGCGCGATCGAGCACACGGCTGGACGAGGGCGAGACCTCAATGGCCTTCTCATTAAGGGCACGGCCATTCATACACAGGCTCTCGGCAGCCTATGGTTGATTAGCATTAGTAGATTGCACGAATCCTTGGATATGACCATGTAATTAAAGCATGTCCGACACAAAGATGGCTCGACGAAACTCACCTCCTCGTGGGAAGAAAAGACAGCAAAGCCAGTGCCGGTAGGCTTGTGCTGCTCAGGAGTGCGAAGAGTCCAGAACGCAATGGGTCGGCCACCAAACTGGGTGAACCAACTCTCAAGCTCGGACTGGGTGGTGTCGTGGGGCAGACCCGACATGTGAAGTACCTTGCTCCTCTCCGAAAGGAAGGCTCGGACATCAGCGCGGGCATCCATGGGTCGAGTCAGAACGTCAGGGTGCTCCTGAGGAGGCTGCGACTTTCGGATTAAGCCCCGAAGGACACGGGCGAGGGTGATAGCCTCCTCCATTGCACGTCGTGGGGAAGCCGGGGCCAACGCCTGCAGATGGAACGGAAGGTTGTGCTTGATGGGAGCACTCGACTGAACGGGCTCGACTTCGAGAGCGGCGCAGATATTGGAGAGCATCGAGGGTCCGAAGGGTAGGGACTCGGGGTGGTGCTGCTGCCAGCGCTGGTACTCGGTGCGGAGGTCGAAAGTGCGTGAATGCTGCAGGTAGGGAGGAAGGACGACAGCCTTGTCGCGGGCTTCGCGAGGAAGCTGGACACGGAGGTCCCAGGCATCGAGAGTGACGAAGACAAAGTCGAGGTTCTTGGAGGTCAAGTACTCGGTAGCGAATGTGTCGAATCGGGTGATAGCGTCTCTAAAAGTACCAGCGTTTCGAACATGTTCCCAAGTCAAAGTCGTCAGGCTCGCTGCGAAGACGGTATATTAGCCCAAATATTCCATCATTGACCGCAGACCCCAACAGCGGGAAATTTTGGTAATCGGGCGCGTGGTTGGCGGAGCCAGACAACGTGGAGCAAATCGAGATGGAGAGGTCCGGGGCCGTAGCGTCAGAAAACTTACTGCACAGGGGAGTAATAGGAGTGTTGACAGGCTTGACGAGCACGCTCTCATGAGTGATCTAGTAGGTTCACGGCTCGGTCAGCAATCTGTAGGTTACAGTGGTGCAGTTTGATCCCTTTGGAAGGTATAGGGTCCCCGACGCTCAGGATGGGTAGGATGCGGCAACTCACCTCCTCGAGCGAGTTTGCATCGAGCAAGATCCAACCAAGTTCAATCACCTCGGCCGAGTCCTTTGTCACATAAACGCCGTGCTCATCACAAGTGGTCGCAACATGGATCACGACATAGCGATCGATGTTGAGCTGTTGCGAGGACATGACTGCGGCGGGATCGGTCGGACGAGGGCCGACAGCGAAGCAGAGGGGAGGAAAAGAGTGTTTGCGAGCGACGCAGGTGACGCGGCGGCGGACGACGGGAGGATCGCGGATATACTATTGATAGTCGTCGAAACGAGATCACTCGGAGGCGTATATTATGAAGGTGCAACTAGCCCGTGGCCCGGCCAGGTCGCGATAATGGAGGTGGGAAGAATAGGTGACGGGAAGTTGAAGTTGGCGGTTTTGGCGGGAGTCGGATGTGGCCAGTGGAAGCTTCAGGGAGACGTGCCAACATGAAAAGGGCCTCAGGCGTCCTCTGGTACTTCCAGTTAGGTCGAACCTGAAGGGGGTACGGAGTACATGCCGCCGAGTACCTGGGCGTTTAGTGGGGAAGAGGAGGCAACTGAAGTTGGGTGTCAGCACACGCTATCAAGTTATTTTAAGAAGAAAAGAGAATCCAATTACCTAGTGAGGGCTATTACAAGCCGATACAACGCAATCAAAGGATTTCGGGTACTTTTGGATGATGCCAATTATGAAAGGTTCCTACGAAGAGGACGAAATACTAAAGCAAGAAGGGGAGGCCTTTCGGTGTCTGTCACTGCTACATCGCCGGAGCCTTGGGTGAGGTTCCTCCGGAGCTTTGCTCAGTACCCAAGGTAAACAAGGTTCCGTCCCGTTTCCGTCTCCCTGAGCTGATGCCACCTCTATAGTTAGTTACAGTGGTTACAGTGCTCTACAGGGGCTACGCAGCAGTTGCGTATCGGCCAGGTAAGCCGTTAATGAGCCTCGTCGAACGACGGTTCGGGTTGTAAACTGTCTGAAAACCCCGGGACTCCCCTGAACTTTGTGAGCATTCAATGCAGCCCTGACCAGGTTTTCAGTGGGGCTTGCGGCGGATGCGGAGTCGGCCTGTCAAATTTACGGGGAGTGTCAACGTTCACAAGGGTACCTTACGGAGTACATGCAGCAATGAGGCGAAAAAGGCTTTTAGGCAGGTACCTTATTGTCAGTCAGTCTTTCATCCTTAAACACGTCTTCACCCCGGGCCGTTATCCAAATGTTAACGGTGGGAGACAACCATTGTCCCTCTGCGTGGTTAATGGCCCGGGCTTCAATGGCAGATGATTTCAGGACGTTCAACGACCTGCTTGATCCATAATAAGGTTGTGAAGACGAATATTTCGGGTTGATGCTTAGGTAGTCTGTAGGTAGGCCTGATAAGCTCCTTCTACGCTTTGCATTCATGAAGCCAACTCCAGGTTCTCTTCATTCCCGACGTCTCCGGGCTCGGCCCCCCATATCAGAAATCAATAACTGTACATACATGCTCTTGTACTCCATCATACGAACCCTCCAAGCCAAGACAACAACCCTGCTGCTGGTACTCCGCGCTTTGAACAGTCACAAATTAATTATCCTCTCATTCAGCCGTTCTGAACCTCACAGCAGGGCAAATGTGCGCGTATTGCACCCGCTCATTCACGACAATGATTGTACAATTACCAATCACGACTCAGTCATGTTTGTGCAGGACCGCGTAGCCCCAAAAGAATGCAAACATCTGAGCTTTCCTCAAAAAGACGGACTGAAGAGCCGAACAAGAAGGCGATAGACGACGAAATTGTCAAGTCAGCGAGGATCAGGAGTTGTTAGTTTGGAGAAGATAGGTCTCGATTAATAAGAACAGAGGCTGAGGCTTGAGTTGGCAGTCCGGGATACAGTAATGATTGACGCAAGATACTGTCCCACCATTCCAACAGCAACAGGAGATGATGGGATGGATGGAACGAGGGGTGCAGAAACGGTGAACGGCCTCTTTCACCCTGACTCGTCCCAGAATCAATGCCCAGCAATGGCTTCCTTGAGTTCCGAGCCGCCTGATGATTACAGGAAAAGAGCCATCTCCCTGCTTCCCGCGTGCAAAGCTCAACGTGCAACACTTTAACATCCAATCCCTTGCGTCCGTTTCGGCAGGTGAGGCCTCTGAAAACATTATCAGGCACAGATTTAGATTTTCCGTTAAAAGTTATTAGGATGTTACCCCCCTTGGATACCCTAATGCTAAGAAACGCCTTTCTTAATTTAGTACTAA
>JABCKW010000239.1:0-29261 GCA_014824385.1 Fusarium cyanostomum | reverse complement strand
TTATATAACGGATCTTATTTACACCGGCCCTAGTGCACGAGTTATGTGGTCTTATTTACACCGCCCCCGGTGTATATATAAGGAGCCCCGGTCAGGGGGTCCTTATAAATGCACAGCAGGCTGTGCATTTAATAGGACCCCCAGGTACCTACCCTTTAACCACCACGACCAAATAAATATTCTCAGGTTTAAGGTTGTAGACCGCGGGATTCTTAGCTAATAACGTGATGTTAATAGGCAAAGTTCTCAGCTGGCTAGGTAGTTGTAGTCAACGATTATTATATATAGATGTAAACTAAAGGATACGTAGTTAAAAATAATAGACATTTATTAGGCCTCGGCTGTGAACTACCTAGAGAGACAGAAGACTGCACAAATAGCAGGCGGCTAGGAATGTCAGCCCTATGTTAAGACAAGAGACCCGTCACTTCAATTCGAGACGTTAGGTTTGTCTGGAAGGATACCTCATTTGAGTTGCTGGGCTGGAGTCCAACATGGTGTCTATTCCTAAGACCTAAAGAACTCCACTGCACAAACAGCTTTTTGACTCTCACACATTCCATTCACACACCCTCGACACCAGACAAGGAACATTATCTGATCTGAACGAAAGCCGGGCAGACTTGCGACATGAGAAAATGCACCAGGAGACCTTCACCACCAACGATGGTTGTAAGATCGCCTTTCAGTCTTCACTACCCTTAAATGCTGCTGCGGGGAATGCCACATACTGTCAATGTGTGATGCTCATGCATGGTTTCAGCGGCTCCAGCGACTACTTCATTCGCAACTTCGGTCCACTGAGCGAGTCTCTCTGGGTCGTTGCCCCTGATATGCGCGGCCACGGCAAATCAGACCGAACTTATGGCGGATACCATGTTGCTCGTCTGGCGGCCGATCTCGCCGGCATCGTCACCCACCTGCGCAAGACGGCACCCGATGTTCGCATCGTCCCCGTTGGCTGCTCCATTGGCGCCGCAGTTATTTGGACGTACATTGAGCTGTTTGGGTGCACCGAATTTGCCGGCTTTGTCTTTGTTGATCAGGCGCCACTGCAAGACAGGTCAGCGTTTGATGGATGGGATGAATCCAAGGCGCACGCTGGATGCTACGATGAGGCGACAACGCTCGCAGCACAACAAAGCTGGATACATGACTCGAAGGCAGCACACATAGACCTCGTGAAAGGATGCTTGGGGTATCGACATGCACCTCAAAAGGAGGACGGGATCTCGGCGGAGCAAGAGGCGAAGGACGAGGCCTTCTTCACGGAGATTAGTGCTCTGTGTGATCAAAGCTGGCTGGCACGGCTACTGGCAGATCATACGCGTTATGATCACCGCGAAGCGATAGAAACGATTGCAGTTCCAACGATGGTTATGGCCGGCCGGCGATCGGGGTGTTTCCCGCTGGAGGGGATGCTCGAGAGTGCCAAGCGGGTAGAGAAGGTGAGGCCTGGACTGGCCAAGTCGTCTGTGTTTGAATCTGGTCACTGGCTCTTCTACGAGGAACCGGAGAGATTTAATAGGGAAATTACCGACTTTGTTAAGTCGTGCTAGGAATCTGGCCGTGAAGCCTCGGGTTATCATAAATCGATCGCAGCTACCGAAAACGACTCGTCCATGACTGTGAATTTACCTACTCGGTTCGGGCTAATTCATTAAGTCCATTCCAAGTGTCAGATCTCATGAAGTCCGGGATGCCTCACGCATATGAACTGGAACTGAAGCTCATCCCATCATTGCCCTCGATGGCTTCACTCAACCACAACTAAGCAGCTTGTGGCATGGAGCAACATACGCAAAAGGTTCCAAAAGACCAAAACGAAACATACAACACCTGGAATTCGCTGGTCGTCATCGACCCAACTACTACTCAAGCGCTCCTCAGCATGACGAGCAGAGAGCAGACGGCATCCCGTATTTTCTAAGGGCTATGGTCGTGTACTGGAGCCGTCCGCTGCTGAAGCCAATGTCGGTTTGCCAAGTAGACTCGTAGTTTGAAGATGCAGGCTCGGTGTTCTATGCTCCAATTAAAGAGCTACACCGGAGGCCTAAAATACCAACTTCATTCCCTCCTGATAGTTGGAGTTGGGTCGCCTCACTACCAAACATATTCACTTGGAGGCAATGTATATTCCCAACGAGGCGGTTATGAAACAAGGTTGGGATCGCTGTAGAAGTGATTAAGTATCAGCATTTAACGAGACGAGTCCGATGCACCACGTTTCATATATATTCCTTCGATGACAGGGAAGCCCTAACTAGGGTGCTGTCAAAGTTGCAATTTCGGTTCCATCCGGGGTGTGTCGAGTAGAGCGCATGAGCGGGCCGACGACGACTGTAGGCGATAAAAACAGGACGCGCAACTCGGAAGTGGCTCAGCACCAATGTCCTATTTTGACATGATTACAATCAGTCAACAATAATAGGGTATGAGGAGGTTCGTGGTCGTTGAGGAATAGCTGCCGGCTTGTGACCAACAAACTGACGTAGGTGTTTATCGGCGGCGCAGTGCCACGCCTGCGGGGCGGTTCGATGGAAGAACCACAATCTACGCCCCGATTTGACGTGAACCGAAACAAATAGGATATCTAGGGTAGGTACCTAGCCTAATAGATTGCGTTCAGGCACCGCGCGGGAGCAACTATGGCACCTAATCTAAGGCAAGTCAAGCCAAGAGCTCTGGCCATCTCTCCGTTTCCGAAAGCCCATTCATTTACAAGCCCTATTCAGTACCCCACTAGCAGCGCCGCTTCTGCCACTCATTTAGGCACTGGCCACGACCCCAGAAGGCTGGGAACCAGTCGCTGGGCTACGATGCGGAAATGCCAGGAGAGGCAGTTGCTTGGGCCTAGCACCTAGGCTGGTGGTAGGGGAGAAGTGCTACATAGATCGTGCACTTTGGGTTGAGACCCAGACGATTGACAACATGCTTGAAACTACCTGATCAATGCAAGCCCGACTTTGGAATATTAACAGTAACTAGGGAAATACATGCTTAGTTACAAGAGCTAGAGTGAGAACAATTCCACATATATTCAAGCATCCAAATACCCTTGCCAATTGGCCTCTTATTGACCTTCGGAGCTTTGCTTTATCCTTCACGTCTAAGCGGGAAGCGCAAGATATCGAGTCATGCACACGAGGCATCCGACAACTCTGACAGAACTCTTGTTATGAGTGGCAGTTCGTGGCTTTTGTGTCAGCTAGAGGGCCCATGTGAGATATCCTAGCGTAACCGTGGGATGAATGAATGAATGAATGGATGATTGAAAGACGACAACCCCTGAGTCGAGGCCCGGTTCCACATTCCTGCAGCCCAGCAGAAGGCCTCAAGAGTCTTTCTGCTGATTGATTCCTGGCTTTACGGATGCTTCGCAAACTTTTATTATTCGGGGAAGGCTATTCTAGGCTACTTGGCCTTCCGGTTGATGAGTCGGCTGTTTTCCTGATGCTCTCCAGCTCTTTTCTTACCTACTCCGTATCCGTAGAGTAGCGTGCGACAGCCCGTTTCAGAATTGCACACACCCGACACGCAACGCTCAGTCCAACAGGTTCGAAGAGGCTAATAACGTGTTGGAGATTGTTACGGCAGCTTACTACCGCCACTGCCGGATTTTCCCCTTTCCTCTTGTAAGTCTCTCGTCCCTTGTTCCTGGTCTCACTCCATACAAACGTCCCACATTCATCCCACATCCCGTCCCTTGCTTCTTTGGCACCCAAGCCCTTGGACATTGTCACGCTTGCCCTGTTGATACCTGACGTTTGGCTCGACACACACATACCTTACTCTGTGCGTCCCGTCGGTACGGTGTTGCTCTTAGAGTCGTAGCGGTCAGCAGCACGGACTGTTACCCAGCTGATTGGAACCCTCTCGGCCACCGACAATTGGGAACCAGGCTTCGCTTTGCCTTGAGGCTTGGGTTCGGGTTATTTTGACACTGGCACTGGCCCTGCCACCATCCTCATGTGCACGAGGGAATCCAACAGACTTGTTGAGGAATCAGCTGAACCGCAGCAAAGCCCAACGCAACACAACACAACCCAGACCGAACGACTCGGGCACCCGCGCGACTTTTTCCTCTAATATCTCCAGAAACACAGGGTTCATCTTCCATTGCTCTTCTCCTTTCGGATTTACCCCATGCTCTTTTACTGCCCCTGACGGACCAACACCACCATCGCGGACGACGACGCGGTCACCTCCTTCACCACTACCACCACTCGCCAAATCTTCCGTATCCATTCCTCGCTGTCCTGCCCTGCCTGCCCGCCCTCCAGCCTTCCAGACTGTTTTCGCAGATTTCTCCGACCGGCGACCCGCAACCAGGTCAGGCCAGGCCAGACCCCCAATAGCCGCCCTGGCCCGTCCTTGACCATCCGTATTGCCAGCACTGCCTCCTGTAGCAGAGGCCTCGAGCTTGAGAGGCAGGCCCGCGACTGCGAGACTGCGCCGCCAGTAGGCAGGGCTCTAAAATGGGTCGCAAGGCGGCACCGGAGCCGCTGGCGCTTCCGTCTCAGTCCTCGTCTCAGTCTCAATCTGACGCTGCCTTACGCAGCAAACACGACCCGCCAGCTGCTGAAACGGTTTCCCCAGGCGTGTCGCCCGCCGAGTCCAGATCGCCCCGGTCTCCCCGCTCCTCTCCTTTCCACAGTCGATTCTCGCCCTTGAGAAACCAGGGCGGGAAGAACAGAAAAGTGTCTCAAACAACCACAGCATTAGCAGCGGTGACAGCAACCGGAAATTCATCAACTGTAGCTACAACGCAGCCATCGTCAACCACAGCCGCTGTCGAAAGGTGCAGAGACGAGCCCGCCCAGAAGACGCCCTTCAGGCATCCGCGCGAGGATCCCTCGACTTATCCTTCTATCTCCTCTGCCTTGAATGAGCAGCCACTCCCAGGTCCACACGCCACTACCGCGACAACCACGCAATTCGAAGCGACACAGCCGCCTCCAAGCGACCCGAAGAAGGGGTCCAAGAACGGCTTCTTCCATTTCAATAAGCAATCCAAATCCTCCAACCAGTATCAACCGAATGCCCACCACCGCAACCACACAGAGACGAGAACCCAGGTAATGTCGAGGGGCAGTGACGGATCTAGCCGACCGAGACACGGAGGAGGTATGTAAATCTGGACCTAAATTTGGGGGGTGGTCGAATACACTTTTGCCTACCCGCGATCGTGCAAGCCCAGGTTCCTTCCCAGCCGCTGACATTATGCATGCTAGAGAAACCAGATCCCTCCTATTCCGACCACGCTCTACACAAGCGCGTTTCTGCCGATCCTTTACGTAGCGACCTGTCTTTGTCATCCGCTGGTGACCACGACACTGCATCACCGCAGTCATCGACAAAGAAAGGCAAGACAAAGCCCTTCGGCCTTTTGAATCGTAGCAGATCCAACCGTGACAAGGAAGACGCTAGCCCCGAGCTAAAACCCGCCCCCTCTCCCCGTCAAGGCAACGAGCCTGAGCTGTATCTCAACTCCGTGCCACTCAAGACAGCACCCTTAGGCGCCGACCGATCGTTCAGAGACATGATGAGCTCTGCAGTGCGAAACCGATCAGAAGACCGCGCACCGAGAGATTCGTCCTCGACAAGGAAAGGGCATCGAGACAAGGAGTCCAAGACCCAGCCGTCTTCTCTGCACGAGAACGGAGGTTCAAACTTCTTTAACAGCTTCAAAAGCTCTGGCACACGTGCAGCCGGCATGTTTAGCGACCGTCTCTTCGGGAAGAGCGGGCGCAGCGGCAGAGACGATAGGGATGCCGTGGATGATGAACACTATCAACTCAAGGTTATCAACCTGCCCTTGATCGAACAGACTCGATTGACCAGGATCTCCAAGCGGCTTGAGGATTCTAGAGACAAGACGGAGTTCTGGATGCCCGCTTTCCCCTGGAGAGCAATCGACTACTTGAACTATAAGGGGTGCGAGGTTGAAGGCCTCTATCGTGTCCCAGGAAGCGGGCCCCAGATCAAGAAGTGGCAGCGGAAGTTCGATGAGCGTAAGTCTAGCCTGCTTTCTCCGCAAGGACTAAACTGACCTAAAGTAGAGTACGATGTCAACCTGTTCGACGAGCGCGACTTGTACGACATCAACATCATCGGCTCAATGTTGAAGGCCTGGCTACGAGAGCTCCCCGACGAGCTGTTCCCGAAGGCGGCACAAGACCGGATAGCAAGGGAGTGTGCAGGTGCGGAAGAGGTCCCCGAGTTGCTCATTGAAGAACTCTCGAACCTCTCCCCCTTCAACTACTATCTGCTCTTCGCCATCACATGCCACCTTAGTCTTCTTTTGGCTCACTCGGATAAGAACAAGATGGACTTTAGGAATCTCTGCATCTGTTTCCAGCCATGCATGAAAATCGACGCCTTTTGTTTCAAGTTTCTGGTGTGCGATTGGCGCGATTGCTGGCGGGGATGCAAGAACGAAGCCAATTATATTGAGGAGGAGTACATGCTCTTTGACCAGCCTCCTCCACGAGGCCTGGCCGAGCCGGCAATCACTAGACCTCATGAGCCGGAGAAGGACGACCGGCAACATCTTTCGTCCTCAGACGGCAGCAAGCAGTCAGGCCGCCTCAGCCCCGCAGACCAGAAACCAAGGCTGAAGAAGAAGCAGCTCCAAATATCAGCATCCAACGGAAGCGTCGCCTCGAACAACTCTTCCGTCTCGACCACCGTGACCATCAATAGTGACCGCGAGATGGGCAGGAGTTCGGCGGATATGCGGCCGTTGTCACCCATCAAGCCTCTGTCGCCTCTTGGCTTTTGAGACATATTTTTGACTCGCTGGACGCCGTGGGCTTACTATCACTTTGTTCACGCCGATACCCACGATGGAGCCCGTGACTGCATCCGTTTAACGACAGCCGACTTACGATGCCATGCCGTTTACGACTTTTCTGCCTTTCGACTCTTGTACTCTGTCTGGTCGCTCCGGACGCTGGCGTTTCCGCCGAGTGACTTGCTGGTTATGGCGACGCGAAATGAAGCAAAGCTTTCAGGGACTATTTAGAGCGTTTCTTTTCGCCATGCCGGAGCGAGTGGAATTTCTTTTTTTGTTTGCTATTTGGTATACCCCATGAATGCATTTTGAAGGAGGATATCGTCAAGGGGTCATGTTCTGCCCTCTATCTCGCAGGGAATCTCTTTCGGAATCCTAGCGTTTCTTGTGTGGATTTGTTCCCGAGCATTCTGTCTTATTGCTTTACTTTGATTTTTTCTGGATGGCAAAGCCAACCGATTTCGTGCTTGAAAAGAAGCTGGGAAGGGAAAGATGATCATGTACAAAAGCGAGGAGTATGTAAGGGGAAGATATGATCTAGAGTTGGACACCTTTGGGGAGATTGGGAAAGATATCGCTCGTAAATGAAAGGGCGCAGTGGATTCATTTTCATGCCCCAACTCGAATGCCTGAACAACCTCCCAATCCGTAGCCTTATTGATGCCGAATTGTAAACGCCAAGTCCTGAACACCGTTCTATGCTCAACCATAACAGCCCGAGTCGAGTACCCTTCCAGAACTGCAAGCTCAAAGCCATCTTCTTCCGGTTTGTTGTTGTCTTAGTTTAAGCCTTCTTGCCGGATTTGCCCATGGCGAGACTCTGATTCTTGCGCATCATGCGCTCGTTGCGCTTCACCCTCTCCTTACGCTCCCTTCGTCCGTCGGCCCTCACACTGGTGCCCTCCTTTCTCTTCTGCTCAGCCTCCATATCGACCTCGACAACCCAGTCATCCTCGCCCTTCTTGTTGAGGGCCTTGTAGCCCCACTTGCGCTTCCACTCTCCGGACTCCTCGTCAAAGGCGAGGTTGCGACGCTGCTCGCGCGTCTTGGGCTTGATACCCTTCTTTGCGGCGAAGCGCTCCCACTTGGTCGGGGGCTTGGCCTGCGGCACGGGCTTTTCGCGTGGGAGGCGGGTGCTGGGCGCGGGGAGGGAGAGGAGGACGCCCTCGGGGGTGGAGTTGAGTGGGCAGGTGGTGAGGAGCTGGTTGATGAGGGACTGGGCGCCGTCGCGGGTGAGCTCGGCGAGGGATTGCTCGAGGTTGGAGTGGTCGAGGGTGATGGGGTTGGGGTCCTCGGCGAGGAGGTGGCCGAGATCGAAGGTGTAAGGCGTGGGCTTTTCGACTGCGACGGGCAGCTTTGGGTTGGAGATTGGAAGTGCCATTGTAGAGGATTCTTGGTGGCTGAAGAGTTCCTGAACTGGCGAATGCGTAGGTATCGCGGTTTGTCTAAGACTCAAGTTGTTGTCGCAAACCCGGCCTCTTTTTTTGATGTACTTTTTCTATCTTCCATCTTTTTTTCATAGGCGATAAGAAATTCGGATCAGTGGACAACCGTTTTTCCGATACAGCGACCCGCTGGCCAATCATAGCTGGCCTTGACTAACCACCCCTGTCAAGCTCCGGGGGCGTGTGGTTGATCCTCTGAGATTTTCGAAGTGCCATTGTACTTCAGCTCCAGACGGCCGCGAGAAGAGCGTCCCAGAACCGGCCCAATTGGCGCCAATGCGACAATAGACGTCCACCTACTATTTCATCTACCCCGAGGGCTCTTCAACGTCGTTCCGAGACCCGATATCATGGCGTCCGCCAACTCGCTCCGGTGCCTCGTGAGGCCGGCCATCACCAGGACTCCGCGCATCCAACCCATTCTCCTTACGACGGCGCCCTTCTCAACCACCAGTGCTGCTCTGGCCGCTGCTGGACCACCCGCCATCAGGAGCCGTCGAGACCTGCCACAGAAGATCAAGAAGCCGTACAAGAAGCGTGCCAACGTGGTCCCCGTCCGAAAACCCAACCCCGGCGAGCGCAAGGCGTTCCGGAAGCGCATCCAGCTCAGCAACAACAGCGCCCTGCCCGTCGAGGGCCTCGAGCCCCTCGATGCGAAGAACATGGCTCTCGATGAGAGCGCCGGGAAGGTGTTTGCAATCCCTGATCACGTGGTGGACCACCTCCGTGCCCTCGAGGCCTTCAAAACGACACAGAGCTGGAACCTGTTCCGACGACCGCACGTGCTGCTACGCAAGGAGACGGTCGAGTTGGTCAAGAAGCTTGAGGCATCGGCTGAGAGCAAAGAGGCTGTTAAGTGTGTGTTGACTGGCAGTAAGCTTTCTGGCAAGAGCATGACCATGCTCCAGGCCATGGCCTACGCGCTTCTCAACAACTGGGTTGTGTTCCACGTTCCTGAAGGTAAGAAGACAGCTTAAGCGTACATGGAGATTCGCATCTGACTCTTGATAAAGGCCAGGATCTAACAAACGGCAACACCGAGTACTCCCCTATCCCCGACACGGAGCCCATGCAGTTCTCACAGCCCATCTACTGCTTGAAGATGATCCAGTGCCTCTACAGGGCCAACCGAGCCGTCCTCGAGAAGCTGCAGCTGCAGAAGGATTGGTCCAAGTTCACCAACCTCAAGCAGGGCGCCACCCTTGCCGACCTGGCCCTCAGCGCAAAGGAAGCAGAATACGCATGGCCCACCCTCCTCGCCCTCTGGACCGAGCTCACACTGCCCGGCCGCCCTCCCGTCCTCTTCGCTCTTGACGACGTCGCCCATATCAACAAGATCAGCGACTACCGGGATCCCTCCTTCAACCAAGTCCACGCCCACGAACTCACCCTCGTGCGCCTCTTCGTCGACGCCCTCTCGGGCAAGGCCCCTCTACCCAACGGCGGTGCCATCATCGCCGCCACGTCTGAGAACAACTCCCACCGCCCCCCCTCGCAGGAGCTCGTCCTCTCTCAGCTCGAGGCTGGACAGGCTGGCCGTGAGGTCCCCAAGCCTGACCCTTACGAGCGCAAGTACGACGAGCGAGTGTACGAGGCTCTCAAGAACAGCTGGGTTCTCCGACTTGAGGGTGTGACTAAGGATGAGGCCCGGTCTCTGATGGAGTACTGGGGCGCCAGCGGACTGTTCCGCAATGTGCTCAACTCGAGGACCATCTTGGAGAAGTGGACTGTAGGAGGCCATGGTATCGTGGGTGAGATGGAGCGGGCGGCCTTGTTGCAGATGAGGTTGTAAATGTATTCGAGAAATGTACAATATCGGTGTTTGAGTAGAACCCTAAAAACATGTATCAGCTCCTTCTACATAATACGTGAGTGATGCATGTCTTCACTATCAAACTCTGGAGACGGGGTGATACCATGACAACTGCTTCATAACTAGTTTCTCATTGACAGAAATTCTACCAGATAATCTACCCTTAATATACCAGAACGCCAGCCCCTGACATCAGATGCCTGACCACATTACGCGCCATACTCTCAAATGTCCATGTCATCCTCCCGATCGTCATTATTAGCGGTAACGAATACGAGTCTCGTGCCGCTGCCAGCAGTTTGCCAGACCTGTGAAGTATGTTAGTCTCGAGGTTGGCTTGACGGACCCAGGCATTGGAGAACTTACATCAAGTGTGGTGTACTCTTCCAAGGCATTGAGCCATTGATCCTCGGTGAAGCCCTTGGCAATGACTCGTTCCTTGACCTTCCTCATGCTCAGCTCAACGCCAAGATCGTCGTCATCGTCGGCATCATCAGGACGGCATGCGCCTGTGTCAGCCAATGCCTTGACCAGGTTGTAGATCCTGCTGCTGGCATTGAGCCGTCGACCAGTGCCCAACTCATTGTTGAGACTCTCCTTGCTGGCCTCGACCAGTCGGAGTGCCTCATCGACATCATCTTGAGTGACCTGGTTGCTGAAACGCAGGCGGGCTAGAGCCTGGGCCAGACGAACAACACCGAGCAAAGTACGAGGGGTTGTGTGGGTGAATTGCTTGCCCTTCTTCTCAGCACGCTGCTGCTGGTCTCGCATGCGGACGTAGGTCTTGATCATGTACTCCGACACGGACTCAGGAACGATGGGTCGGTATGTTCGAGCCTGGGCAATGTAGGATCGCACTTCATGAGGGCTGAAGACCACGTTGTCGGTGCCAATATCGGGGTGTCGACCGTTCATGTGCACAAAAGCCACGTGCTTGGCGAGCTGCTCATCCGACTCGCGTGCAGGGGTATCAAGAAGCAAGAAAAGAATATCGAATCGAGACAAAAGCGCGGCAGGGAGGTTGATGTTTTCGACGGGAGAGATGCGAGGGTTGTATCGTCCATAGACAGGGTTGGCAGCGGCCAGGATAGAGGTACGTGCGTTGAGTGTGGTGGAAATTCCGGCCTTGGAAATCGAGATGGTCTGCTGTTCCATGACTTCGTGAATGGCGGTACGATCGGTCTCATCCATCTTGTCGAATTCATCGATGCAGCAGATTCCGTTGTCGGCAAGGACAAGGGCACCGCCTTCAAGGACCATTTCGTCGGTGACGGGATCTCGCATCACAGCGGCCGTGAGACCAACACCACTGCTTCCACGTCCAGTGGTATACACGCCACGAGGAGCAACCTTAGTGATGTACTTGAGAAGCTGGGATTTGGCCACACCAGGGTCACCCATCAAGCACATGTTGATGTCACCACGGATCTTCATGCCGTCTCCCATCTCCTTGGTCACACCACCAATAAGAAGGAGAAGAAGAGCTTTCTTGACATCTAGATGTCCGAAAATCTCGGGCGCAATCGACTTTGCAAGAAGTTCATAGACTTGACCAGTTTGACGGTACTTTTCGATTCTTCGGACCAGCATGGGATCGACAATCATTTCGCTGTAAGCCTTCTTGTGCTGAAGAATGTGATGAGCCTCGATGTATGTGTCGGTAAGCAACCCAGCCTTCATGGCTTTGAAGCCAGTGTAGGGGGTAGGGAGGAAGATCCCGGAGATATCGACAACGTCGCCAGGGTTGATTTGTCTGACGAGTGTGCCATGGCAGAAGATGGTAAGGCTTCGAGGGATCTGGCCGATGGGAACCTGCTCCGCCATCTCCTGAACCTTGACCTCCTGAAATGGTAGGAACTTGGAGGCCCTCGAGGAAGGGTTGAGTTGACCCTTGGCCTGATTTTGCTTGCAGTCGGCCGAGGGACACATCGTCAAAGGACCGTATTGCTTGTCGGTGATGGGCTGGAAGATTTCACAACCACATCTGTCGCAAGTGTATGCGCTAACTTGAACAATGGGCTTCACGTCGGAAACTCGAGTGGCGATGGCGCGAATAGTGATGAGATGGCCTAAGTGCTCGCCGCGCACTTGCCGGACTGCCAGGGCCTTCGAGGGCTTGCTCGAGGTGCCGGACCTGGGCTTGAAGGCAAGGGTATACCTACGGGTGAGTTCGGCAGGGAACTTGTCCTCTGCAACGGTGGGGTCTCGTTCCGCAGCATCTTCGAGCTCTCGGTTTCGGGCTTGCCGCCGCGACATCAGTACGTCGAGAACGTCATCTTTGAAGCTGCCCATTGGTTAGAGTTGATTTGATATCGACTTGGCTTTGTTACACTCACGTCACATCTATGCTTGCTTGAGGCATTACTTGATCCAGGGCTCTTGAAAAGATCTCGACGTAGTGCTTTGTGTTCATCTCGATCGAGTCAACAAGTCTCAGGCTGTCGTCGTTGTCGAAGACTTGGTTCTCCCACTGCCAGGGTGTTAGCAACTGCTATGAGTAATCCGATATCGCACATTCGTACTGTTGCGAGATCATCGAGGTCGATTGTCGCCTCGTCAATCGTTCGATCGGCCAGCTGTTGGAGCATGTCCTTGTATTTGTATTGAGGAGCTCGTCTGCGCTCCTTGTCTTGCCGACGGCGGTCCCCTTCCTGCTCGTCCTCGTCCATGAAGTCATATTCATCGTCAAGATCATCTTCGCCAATTGTGATATTTCCGAGCGCGGTTGTGATTGTCTGTTCAGGCGAGGTCTTGAAGCCTGTCAGGAATTCCTGGAACGCATGCTGCTGCTTCTCGTAGCTGACGGGGGCTTTGAACTCGCGCAGCGCCATTGTGAGGGATCTTGTGCAGAGCGCGAAGTCAAAAGGCGCTTGGGTGCAGATGGAGAGATGCGATCGTTGATGCACAAATTGAGTGGGCTGGGGCATGTCGCCGCGGGGCAACGGCGGTTGCGACCTGGACCTGCCGCGCGAACGGTAGACGCGTCGTTTTCGCGTTTTCGCGTTGCACCGCCACATGCAGAGTTTAATTGGCGTGCGCCACAGCGGCTTTAAAGCTAGAGCACAACAGATCAGGCTGGGGAACTAGAAGCAGGACCCACAAGTCCGCCACAACCCTATAACCGCTACTATTATTAGCATTAATCCTTATTAACACACTTAATTAAACTAACGTACATATATAGTAAGCGTCGCAGTTAAGTAAGTGTTACACTAGGTATTTACACCTTAAATCGCGATTTTTTAAAGAGCTTCTAAAAATCTAAACTAAGCCTAAAATAGCTAATATTTTAAATAAGAGTTAATTATACTAAGGTCTATATAAAAATAAATCCCTAGAAATTCTATTATTTTTTATATAATTAAAAATCCTTAAAACCCCTAAAAAGATACTAAAAGCCCCACTATTTAAGGTTTTAAGAGCTCTTATAAGGTAGAATTTCTAGGGATTTTTTCCTATATAGATCTTAGTATAATTAACTTCTATTTAAAATTTTAGCTATTTTAGGCTTAGTTTAGATTTTTAAAGCCTTTTTAAAAATCGCGATTTAAGGTGTAAATTTAAGTAGTACACTTACTTAACTGTAACGCTTACTATATATATATATTATTCCTTCTTATTATATAATATAATTACTAAATAAAGTCTTTAAAACCACAGTTTAATAAACCTATCTTACTAATAAATACACCTATAAGGACGGAAAGAGCGCTAAAAGACACGCCTTAACTATAAGCACGCCTATATAAACACCTTTCTAAACAGACTATTACCCGAGACGTGAGGGCTAATTAAAGTCTTACTATTCTTATATATCTTACTTCTCGCACGTATTCTACATAGTTAGACTCTGTCGCTCTCTATTTCTCTTAAGCAGTCTCTGTAACGCTTGACGGTCAGCCTCTTCAGTAAGTGTCAGCAGCTCCTCTGGCCTACCCTGCTGATTCTCCTCTACATAGTTACACTCTTGAACGTTATATGTCCACAGCTCACTCCAATACTGGCTGAAAGCAAGGTAGCGGTTCACCAGCGCCTCCGGGTTCGCGCGCCTATAATGCCAGAAAAAGGTTTGCCACAGCTCCTTTGTAAAACTGAACTCCTGCAGGTAAGGAAGTTTTCCACGGATGCTGTCAAAGACGGTCTCCCATCGTAGGGAATTTACATAAAATCCGGGAGTAAGAGGGCGCTCTCCGGGGTGTACCATGTAGGAGGCTCCAACAGAGCGGTCTTCATCGTCAGGCGGGTCAGCGACCCTCTTCCAGTCTCGCGAGTCTACCCCCCAGGACGCAAACTCAGGCTGGAGGACGAGGATGTGCGAGCCTATCGCGCAGCTATGCAGCCGCAGGCAGGTCAAGGACTCCTGCGCGAGCACCCAGTCGAACTGATCGTGATGGGCAATAACATACTCGGCCAGCGTCAGAGTCTTCAGTCGCGGGAAGTGTAGCCCTTTGCCGTTAAACTCCCCGGGGATGGCGCCCCAGCAGGTTTGGGCAGAAATAGTTAGCTCGACCAGCTGCTCAGCGACTGAAGGTATCAACGTGCTCTGCAGATAGGGCTCGTATTCGCGCATTTCGGGTAGCTGCATGTCGTCTTCGGGCGTGCCGTGCATTTCAAAGGCGATGTGGATATGCAACCGTTCGATGTTTTCAAGAAGGCCGTCTGTGAGGTTCTTGGGCAGAGGCCTATTTTGTAGGTTCTCTAGGACCAGTTCGCGGATGACGCTCATGTTTGGACGAGCTGCGCGCCGTCTCATGGCCTTCAAAACGGTCTTGAGAGTGTGCTCGCGCGTCGCCGACGACTCACGCTCTTGGTCAGACTGGTCCCCATCGCGCCCAACGCAATGCTCTGAAAACCGCACCTCCAGCGCGTCGAGATGCGGCAAATCAGAGATGCGGTCAATAGCCGACGTAAACGCGGGCCACTCGCCCTTCTGCGCCCACGACTCCCACACCGAGGCTTCGCGCCCACCGTCCAAGTCCTCCCACGGAGCACTCTCGATAGCGACGCGGCGGGCGGCAGCTCGGATGGCGCTGGCATCTAGCAGACGCTGCCACGAGCTAAATCCTTCCTCCGCCGTCTCCGCGCTATGGTACAGCGTCAGCGTCTGGAAGAGCTGCTTGGTCGCGAGGGCGTTCCACTGGCGGCAGACGAGGCGGACTGGCCAGATGTTGATCATGAAGTCGTCGTGGAGTCGGTGCGTTTGAGCCTTGGTTATGAGGTGACCGAAGATGGTGCTCAGCACCTCATTGGGGATATCGTTGAGCGCCATGGCGTAGCGGTGTTTACCACGTTGTTTGGGTGCAATGATGTGCGATCGTAAGTTGAACCCGACACCAACACATGACCAGAAATAATAAATAACGGGGTTGATTATCAAGCACTCACTCTGGAACTATAATAACAAAGGTCTGATTCCGCAACGCACACTTAAATTACTATGAGAGCTACAGCATAGAATCACTCTTCTTGGGGTTAGTGATATCTCCAAGTTCTAACTAACCGCCCTGTTAGCAAAGCCCGTCTGGCACCTGGCCCTCGAAGCGGTCGCAGAAGTACTCGAGCGCCTCGATAGCTAGGCCGCGGTTAATAAACTGTCCGCCGTTGTAGCAGTCCACCTCCTCCGTGTCGGGGTTGGGGGACGGCGGCTTCGGGTCTGGCTTTGGGGAGGGCTTGGGCGGCGTGGGCTTTGGCTTGATGTTCGTGGTGGCGTCTGGGTCGCGCCACGTGGGCAGCGGGAGGCCCAGCTCAAGGGCGCATTGCTGCTCGTCGTTTTCGTGCTCCTTGTTCTCGGGCTTGGTGCCCGGCTTTGGCGGATCCTTTGGCTTTACCGGCTTCCCCGTCGGTTTCGGACCCCCTGTCGGCTGCGGCACGGGACGAGTGGGCGGCTTGGGGTTCTGCGGGTCCGGGAAGTCTCCGCCCCCGTCTGGACAGTCGAGGAGACAGGGGTAGGAGCAGAAGGTGCGACAAGGCTTACCGCAATTCTTCTTGCGTATAGGTCCGGGTCTCCCTGGACGCCAAGTTACGATGGGGAAAGGTGGCACAACATGCTCGTCGTCGTCGTCGTCATCTCCGCCAGGTGTATCCGACGTAGGCTTCGCCTTTGGCGGGTCTGGAGGCGTGTAAGTCCAAGGGTACGGCGGAGGAGTGATGGTTCTGGTGCCCGGGGGCCGTGTAGCGCCATCCTTAGTAGTCTCGGGCAGCCTGTTGGTGATGGTAAAGGTTGGCAGCCTTATGCTTGGCGTGACATGGAACGTTGACCAAATGGTCGTGGAATCGGTCCGTTTGTCTCGCACTGTGATATGCCAGACATCGACGGTGGTGATAGTCACGACGGGCACAGTAAGTGTTGTCTTCTGGATAGTGCTGTGCCAGCCATCGGTGCCACTCCAGGCGACGTCGAGCGAGGTCTCGTAAGGTGGGGGAGTCAGGGTGATGGGCTTCTTAAGGGATGACGGCGGCAGGACCATAGTGCATGGCGGCACGCATTTTACCTCGGGAGAGTCCTTGTCCCAGATCTCCGGGTCGATATATATAAGGCCGGAGCCTTCACCCTGGTTTCCACCGGGATCATCGGAGCTGCCGGAGCCTCCATCGTCTGGGGTGTCTCCGCTTCCGGAACCCGAGTACATATCGACGCTCCAAGCCATGGTGCCGCCAAAGCACCGGCTACTTGCCCAGCGCTTCTTCATCTGGATCGTGTCCTCGTTGTCGTAGCCGATCCACTGGTCGCCGAACTTGAGCTCCATCATCATGTCCTTGGCCAGCAACTTCGGTGACATGCCTGGCTCGTCGTCGATCATCCTCTCGATCTCCTCAAGCGACATGACGCCGCCAAAGTTGGTGCACGGCGCTGGCCGGCTGGTGCTGGCCCAGTCGCACCCGACGCCGTTGCAGTTGGAGTCGGCGACCGTGTAGCCACGAGCGTAGTAGGCAAGGCCCATGTTGAGCTTTGCCGGGTTAACACCGTCGTAGTATAGTGGCAGAGACCAGTTCGCAATCTCTGGCACATTGGTGTGGCCCAGGATGACACGGCCAATCTGCTTGACGCCCTCATCCCACGGCCCGTGGAGGTCATACGTCATGACGCCAAAGTAGTCGACATACGGCTCCATCTCCTTGGGCTTGAACCAGCGCAAGTACCAGTAGCTCGTGGGGATGGCCACGCTGATTCCGTACTTGGTACCGAGTGCGGCCCGCATTTCCTTGAGGAGAGATACGTAGTTGTCCGTGTCTTCTTTGCGACCACCACGATCAGGGGCGCCGGGGCTATTGTTTTACTCTAGTCAGTACCTGGCTTGCTGAGATACGATATGACGACACGCTGTACATGACGAAACACAAATGATTTCAACTTACTATTCCCAGTCCAGGTCCACGCCTTGGAACCCGTGCTCCTCGAGGAAGCTAGCCACGGACTTGATGAACCGTGCCCGCCGTGTAGGATTCACGGCCAAGTCACTAAAGGTAGTCCGCGTCGCGCCAGGGTCATTGAACGTCCAGCCTCCGATGGCGATCCAGGTTTCGAGTCCCTTCTTCTTAAGGGCTGTGAACTCCTTGTACAACGCGATGTCGTCTGGATGCCATGGCTTCACGGCAAAAGTATTGGGATCGATGGTTGCAAACGCGCCGTACAAGTGGGTAAAGCCTTCGGTGCGAATCTGCTTTGGTAAGATGCGGTTGCATTGCCTCTCGCGCACGTTTGCAAACTGATAGTAGCCGATGCTCCTCGCAAATGCTGAGCGCCCTCCGCACGACGGCGGGACGATCTTGTTGCAACTCCCGAAGCCCTTCTGGCACGGGGCGTCCTTGCCAGCGCCCTCGCAGAAGTTGTCTTCAACGCCGCAGTAGCCGTAGGCGCTGCAGCACACGTTGAGCGGACACTTGACCTTGCCATCGAGGCTGTCCTTGCCACAAAGGGCCGTGGCCTTGCAGTTAGACACGCACACCTTGGGACCGCAGAGTTCGTCGCCGTACCCGCACCGCCCCTTTTTATTGCAGCAGCTACCGTCGGGGCATGGCGTCGCAGAGTCGCACTGTCGATTCGACTGACGACGGAACATCCATCCTGCCGTGTGTTCATCTCTTGGTACCAACTTGTTGCTGTCTTCCGTGGTAGAGTTGTCGGCGCCGTCGCTCGCTTCGACGACGCGCATGATGTACGGCTCTTCGACCGGCTTGTCTTCCTTTTGTTCTTCCACAAAGTCTTGGGCTATCTCGAGGATAGGAAGTGGCGGAGGCTCGGCCAGAGCCTCATACGCTTGACCAGCTGGGTTGGTGCCGTTGCCTGATGCAGCCAGCCAGACCCGACTGAGGTTCGCCTTATCTTCATCGCCACCATTGACAGCTCGGATGTCCATCTGTGTCATTGACTGCTTCGTGGACCCTTGTTCGAGGCTCACTGCTGAGCCGTTACCGACGAGATATTCATCCCACGATCTGCGCAGCAGCTTGTACTGGAGCATTGAACATCATCAGCATCATCATACCCTGATTGACGTGGAACTCGTACTTACCTCGTCTTTGCGTATGTTCTCATACCTCGTCTCAACAGTGCCGTTGTTATAAATGCTCTCAATCACCCGGACAACGCCAGGTTCAACATCACGATCTTCAATCGCGATTGCCATAGGGACTTACGTTTCCCTGGCCGGGGCCGAACCACTCCACCACTAGAGCCGCAGGTTGCAGCTCCGTCTTGAATTCCGTCCTGAAGTGATACCGGTATATACCTATGGAATTGTCATTCCACACAACCGACCGAAGACCAGTCAGAGCCCAGCTCTGGAAGTCTTGTTCCGTAGGGACGAACGCTGCCCCGGCAGGCAAGCCATTCTTTGACCCGCATGCTGCGTTCTAGGGCGTGCAATATGTCTGCGCTCCGGCCCCCCCTTCTACAGAACTGTGGGGAGTCTATCGTCAGTTCTGGGTCTCAAGCCTCTCTGACGCAGCTGAGGGTGTTCGTTACCTGGCAAAGGGAAACTCGTCGCAGGTCCACATCATTCCAGAGAATTGACCGACCCTGTCAGCAATTCTGTTGTATCCTGGGTCGCCAAGGTTCAAGCCGTTCGGGTTCCCACCTGGCTGTCGGAAAAGACCCTTCTCCGAGAACTGCCCCTTCTGGGACGGTTCTATTAGGCCACAAGCGGTCAGTGAATCTCATTCATCTTCTCTTTCTTGAGATACATCTTGGAACACTTACTGTGGCTGATTAGTTTCAGGACAGGCATGGCGCTTCTTCCAATTAGCGTTACAAGCCACGCCTCTCCGATTGCCAGAGTTAGCGGCCTTGTCAAAGTGCAGGAGGAGTTGCGTGCGACCTTGCAGCGTGCTGTGGCCCGTGTCTGACTGGCCAGGCTGCGTGTATGTGTTCAGCGGATATTGCCGGTGATGTTCTCACACAATGCTGGCACTTTGGCGCAGTTGTAGATCAGGGTCGGTATGCCATGCGGGTTCTGCTGCACCTGAGTTCCTTGGTACACAGCCTGGCCATTGACGGTAGATACCTGAGCCTGTACCAGCGGCAACAACAGTACCAGCCATGACAGTATCAGGAAGCCAAGATTTAATGGCGTATTAGAAAAGAGCAACATGACGAGCCTCATGGTGTCGCCAACAACGACATAGGCGAAAAGAGATAATCTACAGTAGGCCGAACATTATAAAGCCACGGAATCGCCATGTTTTATCCCTCACCATTGTGGCTCCGATACCGTCGACCCTTCGCCCATCCCCTATTCGTACATAGTACGGTACGTATATTTTGAAAAGTGACTTAGCTCCGGCTCCAATCATTCATTCTGAACCCATCTATGGATGCCTGCCAACAACTGATGCCAAGCCAACAGCATGGCGTATTGCATCCACCCAGAGCAAGGCTGGCCTTGCTATTGATGCTGACGACGGTTCTTTTTGGCGTTGAAGACAGCATGATGATCTTTGGTTGTTGTTGTGTTAAGGTGGATTGTCTCTTGGGTGGAAAAGCACCTCTTATAGCCACTGAGGGTTGGAATAACCTCTAGTGATGCATTTGGTTTAGTCTTTCCTTCTGCAGCTGCAGCAGCCGCAGCAGAAGCTTAAATTAGGTCATTGTGTAAGCATTGGGTTATGATGCTTGAAATGTGGAAAACTGTGTTCTTTGTTATTGTGGAAGCACCTTGCCGTTGAGAGAGCAAAGGTCAGTTAACATAACATAGCATCCACCCAGAAGGGAACTCAGGTCCATCAAAAGTACCTCGCATATCCTGACCATCTGATAATTTGGACCGAGCTTATCGCGCCGAAGAACGGGTAGTTCCAATGTCCCACGTCTAATTCGTCTTTTGATATCTTTCTCCCTTTTCTCAAGAGCCTCCTTCAGTTGCTCGTGCGCAAGACTTACTGGAGCACCATACTTGAAGATCCTCACCATGGCATCACGAAGGTTCCTGATTTGCGCCCTATTCACAGTCCAACATGCGATTTGCTCGCCTCTCTCAGACGGCCTGCCATTCCTTTATTCCCGCCAGGCATCTGATGGTGGCGCTCAACTGTGTCGCTTGAACTTCACGACAGACGTTTGGACGGGGTGCGATGATGTGCTGGCCCAGTTTGGCTTGACGCTGGAAGAATTCATGCTTGCCAACCCCAGCATCGGTGATGGGTGCGATGGCTTCAAGCCCGGAGGGACCTACTGCGTGGCGCCATGTTAGTCTTCCTTTGCATTCTTTGACTGACTGCTCAAAGATAAGTACTAACGGGTTCATCCAAAGGCACTGAGGGGGCTGCAAATGTTACCGAAGATGGCACTTTCGGCCGTGCAATCGGCTTCTCCAAGACATGTGTCGGCAGTGACTTTGGCGACTGCTGCGGAGCTGACGGAAAGTGCGTCAACGGTTATTTCCGCCCTGCCTTGGGTTGACTTGCTGATAGATGATTTCGAACAGGTGTGGTTCCGGCGAGAGCTTTTGCGCAATCGGAAACTGCCAAGAGGGCGACTGTCTAGGTGGAGGGCCGTGGTCGACAGACGGCCGCTGCGGACGTTCAGTCGACTACGTCCCATGCCCTCCCAAGTTCGGTCTCTGCTGTTCGAAAGACGGGACGTAAGTATCCCGAGGTCTGCCAAAGACTTGGGCATAGCTAATCAAGACTGAACGAATAGTTGCGGCAACGACACCCTATCTTGTGGCGCCGGCTGCCAATATGGTAATTGTTCCGGCGCAGCAACGACGTCGACGACAGCCAGGCCGTCGGCGACACAAGCACCGGGCTCGGTCTCTACAAGTGGGACATGTGCGTATAAAGGCAAGCTAACATGTAAGGGGTCCAAGTTTGGCGGCTGCTGCT
This sequence comes from Fusarium cyanostomum, assembly GCA_014824385.1. Classification (NCBI taxonomy): domain Eukaryota; kingdom Fungi; phylum Ascomycota; class Sordariomycetes; order Hypocreales; family Nectriaceae; genus Fusarium; species Fusarium cyanostomum. The sequence goes on along the minus strand of JABCKW010000239.1, from coordinate 7,885 downwards.
CGGCTGCTGGTTACTGCGGAGATACCGAGTATCACTGCGACAAATACCTAGGCTGGTAAGCTATAACTTGAAACTATCTTCTAAATTCTCTATTTCTAACACATAGTGTCTATGATAAAGTCAGCCAAATTTTGGAAAGTGCTCTTAAGGAGCTTATCTACCGCATCTGTTGCGGGACTAAGAGAGTTGTTGTAAAAGCAGCTCTATAGTACATACTTATTACCAATGCAATCACACGGGTTTCTTATACAGCCAAATAGCTTTCTATCTAAACATTGCAGTAGTATCTTCGTGTGACCTACGACAGCTAGAGCGTTCCGAGTTTTATAAATATAAATTTTCTTCTTTAACTGTTACGTGACGGAATGCGTTACAACCCACGCTGTAGGGCAAGCAAGCCAGTCAGCTATTGCTATATAACAAGGGACCGCCCTCAGCAAATGAGATAAACCTTCCTTTGAGGGGCCAGACTTGATGTTGGTCCTCAGCTGTCAAGGAGTCAACTGCAGGCGAGCCAGTCGGCTGTCGCTATGTATAGGCAGGGGACAGCGATGCAACCCTCCCCCACTGTGCCGAACACCTAACAAAATGCAACGCTAATAACCAACACAAATTAATAGGACATAGGTCGGTAAGGCAGGTTGTACTACAAGAGTAAGATATAGTAATTACTAGGACTACTTAGGAAGGACCTTAAATGTAGTAATACTTCAGCTAACAAGACGGTACTATGAATTAAGGATAGAATTATATCTAGCCTCTAGTATAAGAGCCAGGCCTTCACTCTCATGTAATTAAGATACAGGGTGTATCACCAAAATATCCATCGCACCCTGATACGACAAAGTACTGCAGCTGGTGGTGGGATGATGATGGTTCAGTTCCATGCAACGACATGCCGGACACGTGGTCGATCAGCAGGGAGGACTTCCTCCGTTGGGTGCGTAGATCAGGCCCGTCCTTGATATTGTTTGGTTACGATGCTAACGTGAGAGCAACAATCTAGAACCCTGGACTAGGCTTCGATTGCAGCAACTTCCTTCCTGAGTGGTCCTACTGTGTCGAGGCCGCCGATGAGCCCCCGGTTACCACTGCCCCTACCAAGACGACAGCCGGGGAGAGCAGCCCAACCAAGGGCATCGAAACGCCCACGCCCACGCAGCCAGATATGGTGGACAACTGCGATGCATTTGCTTTCGTGGAGAAGGGCATGTCTTGCGCTACGATTCTCTCCAAGAACGGCATCACGCTCAAGGAGATGGTGGCTTGGAACCCCTCGGTCGGTTCCAACTGCGAGTCGTCCCTATGGGCGAATGTCTACGTCTGCGTGAGGCAATGGTCAAAAACTGCAACAAGTTCCACCTGGTCAAATCAACCACGACGTGCGCCTCGATTAGTGAATACTACAACTTGCCTTTGAAAGACTTCTACTCTTGGAATCCAAGCGTAGGCTCTACCTGCCGGTCGCTTATGGCAGAGTACGATGTCTGTGTTTCGATCGTTGGCTGGAGCCCGCCAAAGCCGTCTCCCACAACCCCCGGCAACGGTATTTCGACCCCTTCACCAATCCAGAAGGACATGGTGAAGAACTGCAAAAATTCCATCTGGTCCAGAAAACCACCACTTGTGCCTCGATTCAGAACTACTACAAGATCACGATGGCCCAGATTGCAAAGTGGAATCCTGCTGTTGGGTCAAAGTGTACAGCTCTGCGGAAGGATTACTACGTATGTGTTGGAGTTTAGCCTGGACGGTTCCATTGTTAATCAATCAGTTGGATCACAGTTGGATCACTTTATGTGTGGCCGAGACAACCGGTCCAGGCGCGAGATAGAATTGAGTGGTAATGGAATGTCCTTAGCTTCGTTCTTGTGGTGGGATCCCCATGGTCATGATAGTCCTTTTCTAAGCTCTTTCTATGTTGATTGACCTTTACTCTCTCAAAGGCAAGGTGCTTCCAGAACAACAAAGAAGACAAATTTTTCACATTTCAAGCACCATAACCCAATGCTTACACAATGACAAAGCTCTTTCAAACAATGCCAGTCCCGAAGAAGCTTAGATTTGTCATATGCCTCGATATGGTTCAATCTCCCATTCTGCGCAGTAAAATATGGCCAACCCCGGTTAGAGCTGTAAGCGATAGACACACTGTGGCGACACAGAACGGTTTATTGTCCTTTGAGCCTAGCATGGGGAATTTTTGAGGCTGCTTTGGTTTACTGTAGGGCACAAGTACTGGATTCATTGTACAGTCAGTGCCACCTCTGCGGTGAGGTTCACTGTCAACATTGGCGAGCAGCTGGGGTCTTTCGCGAAACGAGCAAACTGTAGATAGAAACGCTACATTGACCTAGAATTAAGTGACCACACTTCTCTCTCGGATGGACGGTTCTTCTTCGTCCTGCCTCTAACTCCCAACCTGCCGTGTCCGCCGTTCCATCACTGTGCCTAACCTTGCGCAATCGCCTCCGCTCCACTTAAACAAACGAACGTAGCGTAAAGGGACGCTGAGACGCACGTGGGGAAGAAGTGTTAATAGCACTAAGGAGTTTGGAGTCCTGGGAAGAGACGCAACAGCCGGCGAGAAAAGGCAGAAATGACGTAGAAGATAGCAACTCGCCAGAAGACTAGGCGTATAGCGGATTCTCTACTAAAGCCATGACGAGTATCTCGCTCCTACCATACGAAGGTGGCTTGAATAGAGATTTTCCAAAATGCTAGAAACTTTCCGAAGACACCTGGTCGAAGGTACTCGTTCATCTGTCCAGACTAATTCCAGTAACGAAACCTAATAACCTCGCCGTTCGGGACTCCGCCACCTGTGATAATAAACATGCAGATAATCAATCCACAGCGGTCGTCAACTTGATACCACCAAGACTAATTCGGCTCCGCTATATATTCGCATAGGTTAACAGTTGTGGAGGACCATAGAGAAGTGAAAGTTGGTAATGGGGCCGACCTGAGCACTCCGATGGCGAACTGGTACCATGCGAGTGCGAAAGACAAGCGGCTAGTTTTTAGCTCAAACTAAGGGGTATTCAATATCATCAAGCTGATCAATCTGCGAGCATCGGGGATCGCCGTCTCCCAACTGTTGCTAATCTGCCATCATACGAGCTTCGGCAGCGTATGCTTGAAAATGCCCTCTGGGTCATACTCGTGTTTGAGCTTCCGCAACACTGCCAAATCTTGTCCATATATCGCCTCCAGGTCCACGAACTCAGGCGCGGTCAAGGGTAGATACGTACGACGTTCCGCATGTGGAAGTGCTGCAATTCTATTACGTGCATTCAGCGACCACGCTGCCGCGTTACGCGCCGAGGCTTTATCATTCCCCAGGCCAAGGAACTCGAACATGATGTGGGGGTTTCGGTACGGCAGGACAGAGTCAGGGACCTCAGAGCCGCAGGATGGGCTGTCGGCACGGAGAGTGTGGATGTTAACACCACCAGAGCTGTCGCGAGGGATCGAGTCGGCGATCTTGGCCAACTCGGTCACGACTTCGGGCGAGAAGTGCGAGATGTCTGCTGACTGGCACCGACCGAGAACTTGGGCGGGGATCATGTCCTTGACCATGGCGGCAAAACCCAGCGCATTTGTGTTCAGGACTGTCGAGTGCACGTCTGTGATATCGGGCGCCATTGACGCCAACTTGGCTACTCGTTCGAGCCATAAACGAGACTCGTCGTCCCCGGAACCGTTCCAGATGAAGCCACACGTGAGGGACAGTCCAGCTTGAGGATAGATCCAGATCGAGGGCATCATGTATAACTTGTTGGGCAATTCCTCGTAGGTATTCACGAGGTTGTTGTAATTAGTAAAGAAGGTGGTGACAGCAGCAGCGATGTCAGAGGACTCGTAAAAGAGCATTCCAGCTTGGACCTCGTAAGAGTTAGTCTTTTACATCCAAACGTAACTGAATCAGGAAGAATAACGACTCGGCTCTCACATACCTCGCAGAGGGGCCAGGTCTTGACCTGCAGCTCGACAACTACGGCAAGACTTCCGCCGCCCCCACGCAGACCCTTGAGCATGCGGGCATCCGCCTCGACCAGTTCCCCATTGGCATTGACAACCAACGCGCCGACGATTTGATCGGCTCCGAGTCCGTACGAGTGGACATAGGGGCCGAACCCACCGCCGAGGCACCACCCCGTAAAACCAACTGCTCCACAGGACCCAATTGGGGCTGTAAGTCCATGTTCATTCAAGGCCTCGAGCACCTGGTAGTTCGTCGTTCCCCCCCCAACTCGAGCCGTCTTTTTGTCCGATGACACAGTGACCGCTGTGAGATCACGCAGATCGATGCTCACAGCATCCAATGCTGAGAAACGGCCAAACACGTCATGCCCTCCACCGCGAACCACAGGCTCCAGCTGTAGGGACAGGCATGCCTGGACAACAGAGGCGACCTGCTCCGCGGTCTGGGGTCGAGTAATGACTCTGGGCCGGACATGATCGTGTTGTCCCGTGTAGCTTGTTTGCAGAGATGCGAACTCGCTCGAGTCGGGAACGGCAAAGGAGATGCCCGCCTCACGCAAGACATTGTGTAGCTGTTCCGTCGTTGAATTTGCCATTGCCTCTACACTGCATGAAGCTGATACTTGCAACACATGTGAGTAGGAATGTAGCAGCAATGGCGGTTATTTATACATCGCATGCTTATTTAGTGCTTATTTATTACGCCAATTGCTGTGCCCTGATTGGGCTGGTATTATCATCAAACCTTTCAGCTTTAGTATAGTGAGTGATTATCAAGCATCCATCAGCCAAAATGGGATGCTATCTAAGCCAGGATGCATGCTTGATAATCACTCACCTAGTATACTGGTCTTGATTTGCGTCATTGCATTATTGATCCGACACAGCAATTGCGTCAGAAGTAACTTTGTTCGACTTCTGTCAATGGGACGTCCAAAGAGACGGTCCGCTCATGATAGCAGAACTATCGTAGATGATGCCGAGAGATGGTTAGCTCCGATGCCATGGGAGTCGCTTAGTCTACTTGGAAAGCTTTTTCTTGCTTGGTGAGAATGGCCATAGCTTGTGAAAGGTGGGGAGAGGCCAGGTTGCTGAGTGATGGATCCTTGCTCGTCCTTTTAACCTTGGATTGATTGTATGTACATATGTATGACGTGTATAAGCTGATGCGCCACTTGTATTCCAAGCTGACACTGTGCGGAGCAGGCTTATCTCCCTGGTGGACCGGCAGCAAGGGAGAAAGATCTCCTCATACCCAATGCAGTAGCAGCCAACATCAACTCTCCGACCTGGACAAGTGCCATTGCGAACTACGCGTCGGATAATAATACCGTGGCTTATTCTGCCAGATACCGCTTGCCTTGACCCTTCCCACCGAATTCTACACAAACGCCCACAGACACGGTGTCGCCATGGCAAAGCATCAGAAGGATACAGGCATCATCGAGCTCGCCAAGGACCTGCAGGGCACTCCTTGGTGCGAGGAGTATGAAAACATGATATCAGGCATGCTGTACGTCTTGCCCGCACCTATCCTTGTTCAGGGCGAGCGGTATCTGACATGGGGCTCCCACTCGTTACAGCTACAACCCCCTTCATCCAAAGCTGTTGGAGGGCCGCCACAAAGCTCGCTGTGTTGCTTATACATTCAACAATCTAGATCCCAACACTGGTGACTATGAGCAGGTTGCCGGCAAGAGACTTGAGCTGCTTTCTGGCATGCTGGGCAGGGTTGGCAAAGGAACCTTCATTGAGCCACCTTTTGTCCCTGACTACGGCTGCAACATTTCCATTGGCGAGGACTGCTTCATGAACTTTGGGTAGGTCATCCTTAAAGCACTCACTTGCAGAATGATGACTAAAAGCTTGGCCAGCTTGACGATCCTGGACACAAGCCTTGTGATGGTTGGTAATCGCGTCCAGATGGGCCCAAATGTCCACATCTACACAGCGGGTCATGAGACCAGCGTACTCTCCCGGATAAAGTTCGTCGAGTTCGGACACCCTATTCGGATCGAGGACGACTGTTGGATTGGGGGCAACGTTATAATCCTCCCCGGGGTGACTATTGGGCGAGGATGTACAGTTGGCGCCGGTGCGGTCGTTACTAAGAGCTTGCCTCCCTACTCTGTGGCCCTGGGGACCCCTGCAAAGGTGGTCAAGACGATACAATCAGTTGAGGAGGAACTGGCAGACCCGAACAATCCCTATAGGAATATGCCGGACAGAGTCTAAGAGTATGTATCAGCTGTTTTGCAATACCAGGCACAAACAGGGAAAACAGAATCAGCCAATATTGAATTCAACCCAAGTCTGCTATCTGGTTAAACCGGTAGCTGTCAAGCACAAGTAGCTAGCCGCAGAATCAAGCCCATGGTAGTTAACCCATGATCCACAATCATACTACTGCGACAAACGGCCATTGCGTTTCTTCACGTCCCTCTATGTCTCATTGAGTTCTTGCATCTTCTTGCGTCACTCAAATCAAACGTCTGCTGCATTAGTCAATTTCTCGTGTCGTTCAAAGACGTCTCCCAGGAGACCACGAGATGCCTGTCAAGCCACCTTGCCCACCTCCACTTCTTGAGCGACAATGCACTCCTCCCCTGGTCATCATTCGGCATCCGCAATATCCTGACACCGAGAATGTGCTGCTTTCTTTCCCTCCGGTCGACCATATTACAGATATGGATGAGACTGACTCCGACTTCCCTTTTGGCTTGCACTAGGTACGGAACAGTTCTATCAGCGTGCCATATCATTGTGGGAAATAACACGAGCGCCTACCTAAGCTACGACCGAGAGAGTGTGAGCCATGTTGAGCTGTGCTACGATGGCTTTTGATCCACTCTATGCATTACCTCCAAGTCCCGCATGGTGAGTGGTTTCCCAGACTTTCCCAAAGCACAGGGCTAATTGGCGAACACGAAAGGCACTGATGGTGCGATTCCGTACGCTGCCACACCCGACTTTGATAACTTGGTGTTCCATGAGGAAGACGTCCTAAAGCCATGGTTTTACGAATCCTTTGAATCAGCGGAAACCGCCATCTGTGCCGACTAATTCAGGCCAACCGTGCCGAGAGGTCACTGCGTCCTGACTGGCGCTTCAACTGGAGAGGGCGTTTAAACTATCCCGTTTATCGCAGGTACTGATGGACCATGAGGATCAAATGAGCGCTTGATTCTTCTATCTAAAGGAGCGACGAAAGTCGGTCTCTTATGCCTGTGTTTAGTCTGCTGATCTCATAGGCAGCAGGCTGTTGCCTGACGTTAATGATGGTGTAGCATTCACGCTGACCATAAAGCTATTCACGATGGCTGTGATCCTTGCCCTTGACACCCTGGATATCTCTGTTAAATAGAGTTTGTTATGCCCTTGGTTAGGAAAGAGTTCGCCTATATTAAATGTCGAGGACCAACAGTGCCATAATATGCCCCAATACAGACGGCAGAATCCTAATGCCCTCTATATTTATCACGTGCAGCAATCATACTATTTATTTTAGCTTAGTTATAATACTAAAATATAACCACGCTTTACTCACATGAACAGTGCATGTTTTATCAGGTGTGTCCCTATATCTGTCGTTTGCGACACGCTGGCCAGGTGCACAAGATGGGCCGGGAACGCAACGGTTTCCAATCAGTCGCCCAAGAATCGGAGATGCCGGGCGGCAACTGCTGCGTTTCAGAAGGTCGCCAGCAGGGGCAGGGATAGCGCCAGTTGAAAGAGAAAGACAAGCAACTGCAATAGAAAAGGGCAGCATGGCGTTAGGAAGCATGGTTGTGTTGGGCTGAGAGATAGAATTTTGTGTTAGGTTGAGAGATAAAATAGTATTGTAGAGTAGAGTTAGATTTTAGGATACTAAAACTACCTTCTTATATAAATATACTCT
>JABCKW010000237.1:0-27359 GCA_014824385.1 Fusarium cyanostomum | reverse complement strand
CGTGGCCAGTGTTACCGCCACGTCGCGTGCTTGGGAGGATCTTACAGATAAGGAGAACCTGAGCTTCCGCTATGTCTACTGAGTTGGTCAGGATTTGTACATGACGCATATAGATGGTCGGGATAGATGGTTGGTTGTTAGAGGTTCTGTTAACACTCAGCCCATGTCAACTTTAGGATTATATTACTTAGACTTTATTAAGTTTGAGAATAGCTTCCTCAAATTTATAATGTGAATAGTCTAAGGATGGCAATAGATCGAGATTGTATCGTTTGCAACGGACTGCAGTTGACCTAAGGGCACTTCAGACAAGCAATATCATCAAGATTAATGCAACGAGGAAAGCCAAGCCGCTTATATTTGCGCGTAACGGTAAAAGGCTAATAATATTCTCAGATTCAAGGTGGTATTGAAAAGGCATGATGGAAATGAAACAATGCGTTAATGACAAAACAGCCCTGGCGCATGCTCATGTTTTTCCATGTTCGTACAGTCATAATACAGGGATCAAACTAATCCTACACTCCAGCAACTCCAACGCTACTTTCCGTCTCTGGATTAAGCTCCGTGGCCTAATCATCACTTATTAGCATCCTCTTCTTGGGCAAGTTTATCAGATACGGGAATACTCACGTCCGAGGGACCGTCCCATCTTGGACATCTCCTTGGCCTGGTGCTCCTTAACCTTGGCCTTCCTCGAGTCCTCCTTGGCCTCAACCTCCAGCCTCTTGACATGCTCCCTGGCCTCCCTCACGCTCATCCGCGCCTCCTCGAGCGCGCGGTCGGCCTGGCGCTCAGCCATCTCGGCGCTGCGCACGCGCTCGCGGGCCTCGAGGACGGCAGGGTCATGCTCGTTCTTGCTGCCAAAGTTCCGCGTGATGAAGTTGCCGCCGGTGCCACGGCTGTGGGGAGAGCGGGATGATGATGACGACCGGCGGCCGTGGGAGCCTGTGGAGTGGCGCGATGAGTGGTGGGTAGAGGCGCGATGATGGGGGGAGGGTTCGCGACGGGAGCCGAAGAGACCGTGCTTGCGGGGAGGTTCTTCGCGGACGGGCTCAGGGGTGGGTTCGCGGCGAGAAGATCCGAAGAGAGGCATGTTAATGGTTGTGGTGTAGTTCCTGGTGTGAGTGGTATAAGTTTGAGTGTAAGTTGTGATGGTATCTAGGGGCAGATGTCTAGAAGATAGGAGGGTTTTAAGTAAGTGATGGAGAATAAGAATGAAGCTTCCCCAAGAACCGGGCAGTCCTTGGCCTTTTTACCCTCCTTGATCACTTTCTTTCTCAAGATCGCCAGCTCTTGAAACCTGCTTTTACAACCCTCGACGCTCCCTCGCACACTGACGTCAACCCATGCGCTGTAGGGTAGGCCTAAATTCCCAGGGTCCAAGCCAGGCGTGCCAATCACGGCGCGGTAATGACACAATGAGGCGCCAGGGAAAGGGATAGCGTCACTTGCTTAGGAATGACGCAGGCGGTGGTGTTGATGGATTCCTGAAAATGGTTGGCGAGGGAGATTATTGACGACATTGCGACTGGGATGATTTGGTTGAATTGACGGCGGTGACTGGAATGGACCCTTGCACAACGACAAGATTGAAAGTGGAAGCCGTGCCTATTGGTCCCAATGAGAGCTCCTGAGATGTCTTGTTAGAAGCCTGGCCATCACCGCGTATGTGCAAATTACAGGCACACATCAGATATGAGTGACTGTAACACCAAGCCTCAACGGAAGGCCGCAAAAGAATTGACAATATATCGTCAACTCATGCGCCGACGACATCTCGTAATCGACCGTCATCAACGTGCAAGCGTGGCTGTGCACCTCGCGTCCGTATAGGCAAGTCTTGGCCACATCATCAATTCTGCTCCCGGAGCACTTTCAGGCCAGAGACTCAGTCGTTTGGAATCTCATTAATATTGTCGCTAAGAAAGAAAACCCCCCAGCCGAGGGTGACAATAACAAAAACCAGACATGGAAGAACGGGATGTCAGGGTAGTAGAGGAAAACATGCGACTCTTCCATAGCGCGTCCCAGCCCACTCCTCCCCATGTCCTTCTGGCATGTGACTCCAACGACAGAAGTCGGACAAAAACAAGAGGAGCAGAGGCAGAAACACATGAAACACCCAAAAAAAATCCCTATGTGCATATATGCCGCACTCGATATGTACAGTGAAGTCCCCATGAGAGGGTGGCATAGCAAGCCGATCGACGGCCGAGCCAAAAAATGAACCCCCTGCTCTTCAGAAAAGGACGTGTCGTTGATCGCTCGGCTTCGTGTGGGGTCGGCTCGTATTCGATATAGTGCTCGTCTTCGAGGTTCGAAACCGGCGGGGACAATCGTATCGCTGAGACGAAAGGCAGCCGTTTACATGACGGTGCACTTGCTCTCTTCGCGATCCTTCTTCACGCTTAATGCTACTCGCGCAGCCTCGGTGAAGGCCTCGTTGACGCCTCGATTCTTCATGGCCGAGCACTCGAGGTACCGGAGCGCACCTATGCGTCGCGCTACCTCGAGGCCTTGGTCGTAGTTGATCATGGGCCGCTTCTCTCGCGGCTCAGCTGACTCGCCCTCCTCCTCCTCGCCCTGCTCTCGAAGATCGCACTTGAGAGCAACCAGGACAAGCTTCACGCCTGGGCAGTTGTCGGCGATCTCGCCCACCCACTTGGACTCGACGTTCTCAAGCGAGTCCTTGCTGTCGACCGAGTAACAGAGCATGATCAGGTCGGTATCGTCTGAGCGAGTCATGTTAGTGCGCTGCGCGGGGAGGCGGTGGGTACGAGGCATTACCGTAAGAGAGAGAGCGTAACCGGTCGAATTCTTCCTGGCCGGCAGTGTCCCAGAGGGAAAGTTCGATATGTACATTATCGACGAAGATGTCTGCGCAAGGTGTTAGCAATCCCTCCTCAGGAATCTTGGCCAAAGGGGCTCGCATGTCGCACCGTGGACGTAGTTCTCAAAGACGGTGGGTTCGTAGACAGTTGGGAAATAGCTGGAACCGATAAGCCTCTCATTCCATAGCGCTCCTTTCCTCGGCGCGGCAGACATACCCTCTCGTAAAGACATTCAGCAGCGAAGTCTTTCCACAAGCACCATCGCCCCTAATCGACGCAAGTCAAGTCAGCGCAAGCCCAAGGATACTCGGAACGGACGGCGGGGTCTCGACGCACAGCAACACCAGCTTACGCTGGACGGTCTTGGATCCTCCGCAGAGAGCAGGCATTGTTTCGATTCGGTTCGTGCGTGATGGTGTTGTTGGAGAGAGGAAGAGAAATTCGTGAGGAGGAAAGGGTTCGCCGCAATAGCGATCTTCAGTGATCTCGGTTCGTGCTCCTTGGAACCCTGCTCAGAAGTGACGCGCTGATTAAGGCTTGGGGTCAGCACAACCGCATCCAATGCGGGACGGACGTGTCGGAGCGTCGGTTTCAGGAGTCAAGTCTTTTGTCGAGACGCGGTGATTAAGGTGTCGCAAACTGGCCAGATAACGATGGCAGTGGTTGTTGGAGAGTATCAACGACGGCAAATGGCTTGCGCAGAAGGGCGAATGGTGGTCAACGTAGCGTAGGGGGGTTAAACAGGCCGGGGATGAGGTCGACAGGGTAGGAAATGAGCCGCCGGGGCGAAGAGGGAGCGAAAAATGAAGTCAGAGGCCAGCAGCAGGGAATGGGGAGTGGGAGCGAGAGGCGAGCAGGGATTCTTCTTTACCTGGTGGAGCTGTCCTCTTTGGCCGATGCAGGCGAGGAATTGGAGCTGCAGCCTCTGATTGGCCAAAGGGTGAGAATTAGCTTCAATACTGCGAGGCAAGCCCGCCCGCTGTAACTTCAGCGTCATGAGCGTCTAGATTGGCCTGGAACCCGCGGTCGAGAGCAGACTTGGCCGTCCACTATTCTAGTTACTACGTAGGATTTACTCTATCTATAGATGCGAAGCTAAACCTCGTCTGATAATATTTACAAAACTATGCATAAGTTGGTAAGGACTCTCTTTCATATTAGATCATCCTTCTCCCAAGTCTCATCGAGTTCTTCCTGAAACTTTTTGATGGAGATCCAAGGCCGCCTAAGCACGGGCAACATCATGCCGCTGAAGGGTGCCCGCTGAAAACCTCCACTAAAGCCGTCAGGCGCTGTATGGCTGTCCCTGGCCGCCACTCCCACAGGCGCACGGAGGTCCACTGCTCCGGCCCTCGCCTTTCCCGACCGGTCCTAGCCTCCCTATTAAGCCGTTGCTTCTTCCTCGGCGCCGGTCCATGATCGCCCGGACCAGAGGTCCGTGACCATCCACTGAAAAACCTAGCCAAAGCCAAACTCTGGATTCCGTTGTCGTGATGATCCAAGAATCTGGTTGTAACGGCGCCTCCGTCGGCAGGGAGGGACATGCCCGAAACCGGGCTTGGTCGGGGCAATGCATTCATTGGCGATTCGCGTGGCTTGGGCTGGCTTCGTAACTGAATCGTCATTAAAGTAAGCCAGGCTTGGCCATCAAGCGAGGTAACGCTTGCTGGAATCGCGGCAATTGGGATAAGACATTGAACGCCAATGTGTCCGGGCATTTGGATGCTCGTTCAGGAGAGACGCCATCTTCTGGTCAAGTAAGGGATACAGGCTAAACTAGGATCCCTCTAGATGCTGGCTTCCTTCTCGCGCTTTCTGGTATACATGTACAGTCTTCTCAACGCTAAATCACACGAGGGATATTGTCTAATACTCCGACAGCTGAAACAATAATGGCATATTCAACGTCAAACCCCGACTTTGACTTGCATCATCCATAATATTTGCCTAATCCTCATCCTTCTGGTACCCTCGTCGTGCTCCACCAATACGCTCTGCCAGGCCCTGGTTTCCAGCCTGCTTATGTAGCTTATTAACAAACCCTCGATCCCCTCCTCGCTCTCTCGCCTTGTCGTCCGCCTCCCTCAACGCGCGCTCCCGTTCTTCCAACGCTGCCAGCCGCTTCACTCGGTCTACGTCCAGCTCTGACGCCGCCGACTGCATGGCTGCCAGCTTGCGCTGGCGTTCCTCCTCCTTGGCCTTCTCATCCTCCTCATTATGCCGCGGCCTCCTATCGCGAGCCTCACCGCCGTAGCTTCGTCGTGAGTTTTGACCATCATCACGACGTCGCTTGTCGCGTCGTTGCTCTTCATCGTTCTCTGAATCATAGCGTCTCCGGCGCGAACGACGTTCTGGAGAGTAGTCGTCTCGGCTCCGTCTGTGCCGGGCTTCTCTCGAGTCGTCGCGACGTCGTGGGCTTCGTGATCGCGAGTAAGAGCGTCTCCGCCTGTGATGTTTGTCGTCTGGATCTGCGCTGCGATGGCGGTGTCTCCTCCGGTGTCTATCGTGTTTCTCTTCTCTCCTCCGTGACTTGTCCGTCTTCTCATCGTCGACTCCCATCGATGCGAGCAATTGACGCCGCTTAATCGGGTCGTTCATCATGGCTTCGTAGGCGGCTTGCTCTTGTCGCTTGATGGCGAGTAGGGGGTCGTCGCGAACCTTGGCAGCTGTGTCGCGCGCGGTGTTGGCATTCTGGAGTGCCATAAAACTCTCTTCTCCGGCCTGCTTCTCCAACTTCTTGTGCTCTGTGCCCTTGATGATGTTGTCGATCCTTCGTTTTCCAAGCAGGTATGCTTCGGTTTCTTCTGTGGTGCCCATTTGACCATCGTTGGGCCCTTGGTACATCCAGTCAACGCGATCGACGCGCTTTCTGCCTCCTGCTGCCTCGAGCTGTCGCTGTACCTCCTCCTGTGCGCGCTCCTCCTTGATCTCATTGATGCGTTGTTGCGTGCGCTTGCGCTCGGCGAGGGCCTTCTGTTCCTCGTCGTAGACGACTTGCTGGTTGCGCAGCAAGCCAGGGTGGAAGGACTTCTTCAAGTTGAGATCGCCGCCTCCCATGATGGGCAACTGCTCTGGGAAACTGGGTTGGAGGCGCGAGAGTGATTTCGGGTGAATAAAACGGTGTTGGTAAGGCGAAGAGATTCAGAATGAAGAGAGCTGAGCTGTTGGAGTGAGGAGGTGTTGATGGGGGAATGTTTCGGTTACTGGTGGGGTGGCGACGATTTGTTGTTTGAGGCAGCCATCCCCAGCCACATCAAAAAAAGTCTTATCGGGGGGTTCTCTTATCGCTTATCGGGGCTCATCACTCAGCAGCTGTCGCGTTCGCAGTAAATATGAGCCGCCTCCAAAGCAAGCTCAGACGTAACTCCAGACGTTGACTTGAAGCAAAATGGTCAGAAGACTTCTAGAATTGCATTGGTAAGTATTGAGCAACTCAACCATATGCGCTTTGCAACTCTTGCAACTCGCATGCAGCTGAGACATCCTACCCAATGCCACTCATGCCTCTAACTCTTATAAAAGATTCACACCGGCCTCCTCCATACAGGTTCTCGTCGTCTATGCCAATCGCAGCCAACTCCAAGAACCCCATTGCTGCATCATCTCGTTGGGGCTTGAGGCAGTTCCAGTGGTTTTACATTGTATTGTACAGTCATGTGTAAATCACTCCCTGTCATATGCTGACAAGTCGCTCCTGTCAAAGACCCCTTTGAGGCCGCACGTAGTCATACATGGCTCCTCTCTCCCCGTATAGGTTGAAGTCGTGCATTCCAATTCTCTACCAGCTAGCCCTCTTCACACCAGGTAAGTTTCCAGCCATGGCCTCCAGTCGGAAGTTGTACTGCGCTAGTTAGTCTCCATCACCTTCCAGCTCAGGTCCAATCGGCGGCTTACTCGTGACATCTTGAAATCGCTCAGCACACCGCGTCCCTGTCCGCCCATGATGCATCGGTTTCGGATCTGTGTCGGTCGGGTGTAGCAGTGCATCTGGGTCAACTGGATCTGGGCCTCGGCGCGGACTCGGGGAGGGAGGGTAGTGTTGCGAATGATGTAGCGGAGGGCTTGTCTGTGAACAACTGAGTTAGCGAGAATTGTCTCGATTCGCGATATGAGGCCTTGATGCTCGATGGGAGAGGATTCGAGACTGCGGGTTCAAGGCGCAAGGGAAAGGGTTGCGCACCTCTCAGTCTCGTGCTTCTCAAAGACCTTGCGCTTAGTGTGGTCGCGCAGGGTGCGAACGTTGACGAAGCAGCCCAGATCGAGCTTCTTCGCACGGAACATGGACATGCTGGGCAATTGGAGTTGGACGATGTGGGATGAAGCTGGTCTGGGGATGTTGCGCTCACGTTGAGCCGAAGTTGAGACCGATTTTAGCTTTTGCCGAAGAAAAGCCGGGCTTGGCGTCTGCTCCCCGAAGTGTTGAGCTTCGAAACCATAGCCTTCGTGAACAACATTCTGCAAGCTCAGTTCAGAACGAGACAGGTATAATAATTGAAGTGGCTGTCTGGAATAACGCGATAAAGACGTATAATTCTACTGTTCGGTCCACATTGGGTGCTAGTGAGCTCGCCGCAGTATTGAACTGGTTCACGGGTCGTCCTCCTTCATGTGCTACAGTTCCTGAGGTATTCGCGATTCTTCTTCCCCCAAAGTATTTAGACGTGTTCTTGGGAGGCTATTGAAGGAATCCCGCTAGGGAAGCGACATGGAAATTTTCATGCACCTTTACTGAAGCACTCATATCCTTGAGAAAGACACGAAATCATTAGCCTGATCATGTCAATTCCGTACCTGTTCCTGACCTTGTAAGCAACATAGGGTAGAGCTTGAAACATAAAGGTGGAGTTCCGTCCGAATCCGTCCATACCTGTGGCGCAAGTTTCGATAGGATTAGATAAACATCAATGCTGATCGAGCCTGAATCGCATGAGGTCGCTTCATTCCTTCAACGTCACGTCAATGGCGGGCCTCTCTCTATATCGATTGCGACAGTGAAACCGTGTCTCAGAGCTTCCACCATCATCATTCTACTGGCGACCCCTCTTATGCGCTGGGTACATGTAAGAAGCGCTGCTCACCATGGATCATAGTAAGGAAAACCTCCTCAAATCGGCCGAGCGGCCGTCTCTCGATGAGAGCGAAGCTTCGGACAACTATTCCGATCTTGATGCAACAGACTACCTCAACAAGCCTCTCGTTGAATCCCAGGCCGAAGCATCAGTCCACCTCCAGCAGCGTCGAGTGCGGCCCACTGGTCTGTTTCGAAAATGCCGTGCCTCACCCAAACGGTGCTGCTTAACCGTCGCTGCAGTCATTCTGATTCTCTGGGTTGTCATCTCAGCCCTCGGCGCATTTGCTTGGAAGAAGATAAAAGCATCACCCTCCTATGGACAGTCACCGCCCTGGTATCCAAGCCCCAAGGGAGGCACGTCTAAGCGCTGGGAGAAGAGCTACAACCTGGCTGCCCAGCTGGTGGGCAAAATGACATTGGCTGAAAAGGTCAACATCACTACAGGGACAGGATGGAGCATGGGCTTGGCTGTGGGAAATACAGGCGCCGCAGTCCATGCCGGCTTTCCTTCACTGGCGCTGCAAGATGGGCCCTTGGGAATTCGCTTCGCCGACAACGCAACGGCTTGGCCAGCTGGCGTCACAGTCGGAGCTACATTCAACAAGAAGCTGATGTATGAGCGCGGCAAGGCACATGGAATGGAAGCAAAGCGCAAGGGAGTCAATGTCATTCTGGGCCCTGCCATTGGACCTCTTGGAAGAGCTCCCGCCGGCGGGCGCAACTGGGAAGGCTTTGGCCCTGACCCTTACTTGCAAGGCATTGCTGGCGCCGAGACCATCAGGGGCATCCAGGGTCAAGGTGTCATGGCAACGATCAAGCACTTTGTGGGCAACGAGCAGGAACACTTTCGTCAGTCTTGGGAGTGGGGTCTTCCTAATGCCATGTCGTCCAATATTGACGACCGGACCCTGCACGAGATCTACGCCTGGCCCTTCTTGGACGCCGTCAAGGCTGGAGTTGCGAGCGTCATGTGCTCGTACAACATGGTTAACAACTCCTACGCTTGCCAGAACTCGAAGCTGCTCAACGGAATTCTCAAAGAGGAGATGGGCTTCCAAGGTTTCGTCATGTCTGACTGGCTGGCTCAAAGATCCGGCGTGGCGAGTGCTTTGGCTGGTCTGGACATGAGCATGCCGGGAGATGGTTTAAAATGGCAGGATGGCGACTCTCTCTGGGGACCGCGTCTTACTCAGGCTGTTCTCAATGGATCGCTACCGGTGGACCGACTCAACGACATGGCCCTGCGAATTGTTGCTTCTTTCTACCAGCTTGGGCAAGACAAAGACGAAAACAAAGGGCCCAACTTCTCGTCCTGGACCTATGAAGAGATGGGGGTTCTCGCGCCGGGAAGTCCCTCGCCTCAGGAGGAACAAGTGGTGAACAAGTGGGTGAATGTCCAAGGAGACCATGCCGATCTTGCCCGCCGGATTGCTGTCGAGGGAACCGTCCTGCTCAAGAACGATGGCGTTCTCCCTTTGAGTCGTGATGGCTCGTTGGCCAACTCCAAGACCGAGAAGAAGGACGGCAAAATCAAGGTTGGTATTTTCGGCGAGGACGCTGGTCCTGGCAAAGGACTTAACCACTGCCCCGACCAAGGATGCAACGACGGCACTCTCGGCTCCGGCTGGGGCAGCGGCGCAGCCGATTTCCCCTTCCTGGTTACGCCCGTGGAGGCTTTGCGCAAGGCCTTCAACAAAGACAAGGTTGAAGTCAGCGAGTTCCTCTCCAACAAGGTGAAGCACGCGAAGAAGGTGGCGGACCAGGATGTCTGCCTGGTGTTTGCCAACTCAGACTCAGGTGAAGGATATACCTCCTGGAATGGCGTCCGCGGCGACCGCAACGACCTCTTCCTGCAGAAGGGGGGCGACGAGCTTGTCATCGAAGTGGCCAACCACTGCGGCGGCGGAACTGGCACGACTGTTGTGGTCATTCACGCTGTTGGGCCGGTTGTCGTGGAGAAATGGATCAACCACCCGCGAATCAAGGGCGTGTTGACAGCGAACCTCCCTGGCGAGGAAAGCGGAAATGCCATCGCAAGCATCCTATTTGGCGACGAGAGCCCAAGCGGAAAGCTGCCGTATACGATCGGCAAGGCTCTCGCCGACTACGGGGAAGGTGGCCAGGTCATGTATGTGCCGAATGGAGTCGTACCGCAGCAGGACTTCAACGAGGGCCTCTACATCGACTACCGACACTTTGACAAGTACAACATCGAGCCCCGATACGAGTTCGGCTATGGACTATCTTATACTTCCTTCGAGTACAAGGACTTGAAAGTCACTCGGAACGCTGCGGTAGCTCATCTCCCGCTGCTGCGGCTCTTGCGCCCTGGTGCGGAGCCGCCCAAGCTTGACGACAAGATCCCTGACGTCAAGGAGGGCCTCTGGCCAAAGAACATTCGGAGACTCAAGAAATGGATCTACCCGTACATCGATTCGCCGGATGACATCAAGCACGGCGAATACCCCTACCCCGACGGCTACGATATCGAGCAGCCCCCCTCGCCGGCTGGAGGAGAACAAGGCGGCAACCCTGATCTATGGTACACGGTAGCAACGGTCTCTGTCGTCGTCACCAACAACGGTCCCGTGGATGGCAAGGCCGTGCCGCAGCTGTACCTGTCCTATCCCGAGACTTCAAAGGTCGACCACCCCGTCCGGGTCCTGCGTGGCTTTGAGAAGGTGTTCTTGAAGAAGGGCGAGAGCAAAACGGTCAGGTTCGAGCTCAACAGGAGGGACTTGAGCTATTGGGATGTGGAGGTGCAGAATTGGAGGGTGACGGGCAATGGGAAGTTTACTTTTGCTGTCGGAGAGAGTTCGAGGGATTTGAAGTTGACGGGGACTTTTGAGCCATATCCACAAGGATGAAGCTCTGAGGGAGGGGCAAAAATAAAGGAAATTTGACTTGTACATGTCTTGCGAGTATACCATTCTCATCAATAGCCTGCCTTGGAGTTAGGTGGGCGATCTTGGTGGAGTGATCCTAACGGCGACCTGGTGTTGTTTGCCTGAGACTGTGTCTGTCACGACGAAAAAGACACCGTCCTTGAGAGTAAGATTACGTTGTGCAGATAAAGGCGGCGAAGAAGGAATATTTCGTCGTGGTGGCTCTTTGAGCCAGGTTGATACAGAATGTTTAGGTGGTACACACAAGCAAGCCCTTTGAAGTGGCAGCTGATTCATGACTCTTCCATGATGCACGGAGTCTTTGTCCTTCCAACAAGCAACCTCCAAACTCTGTACAAGCACCAAGGCATCCTAAGGCGTTCTTCCTTGTTCCACCAACATGGTGCCTGTTCACCAGCATGGTGTCTGCTCTTTGCTGACCTCCGCTCACAGACCACGTCACTTGGACCTTGACGTTGGCTTCGGCAATGCAAGGTCCTCCGGTGGAGGGGGAATCTTGGGGACAAAGCTCTTCAGCTCAGAAAGACGGAACCCTCCATCCTGCTCGTTGATCTCCTTCGCCTCGTCGTCGCCCTGCTCCTTGACAGCCAGGCAAGCCCAGTCGATGTCCCGCACGACCACGTCAGGCCGGTTCTGAAGCCCGCGAGGAGGCGCAAACATGATGCCCATAATCCTCTTGGAATGTGTGTCATTCATGGTGCGATTGAAAGCGGCAGCCGCTCCTTCAGAGCTGTCGGTGCTGAAGACGAGGCCGCCCTGGACGCCGGGGAGGGACGCGCAGATGTCGGTGCAGGTGTCGTTGGGGGTGCTGCCGATGATCCTCAGGCCCAGCATGGCACCGTCTCTGTCTTGGAGGGCCTGAAGACGCATGGCGTCGACGGATTTGAGAAGGGGCCCGGAGTTGATGTTGCTCACTCGGCTGGGGTCATGTTGGCTGCGAGCGAAAGCCTCGCCTTGAGATGCCAGCCTGGCGCGATTCGGCCGAGCAGGCTCTTGTCGATGAGAAGGCTCTTGTAGATGAGCATACGGCATGCCAGATGCTCGACGGGGAGTTGGAGACTGGCTAGAAACATGGCGGCCGTGTTCGGGGCGGTCAGGGCCGGGGTCCGAGACCCGGGGTTGGCGACGTCGCTCACGTCCTGGTTTGTGCGATGGGTAGCCGAGTGGCCTCTGGGGTAAGCGATGCATGGCGACAGAGCAGGCTTGAGGGTGGCGCTTTCTCTTCCAGATTGGTGAGTTTATGAAGACAGAGACAAGCTGGTTTGTTTACATTGTGCAAGCCGCTCCTTAGCTGCCAGCTGCGGCACTGTCAACGGCCTCACCATGACGGGCCAGCACTGCTCAAGCATGAGTTGCTCATGGCAACTATAACTGGCGATAAGTTTATTTTGTTGACTCCTTTCAGACTCATCCATATATTGTTTACATACAGATATTGGAGTTGAGGAGGTCAACCACCACCCGCAATCCGCAACACCGCAGACACCGACCACGACGACCGTTCAACTCCCAAGATGGCGAGCAACGCTCCCGTCCATGCCAACTTCGACTCGGACTTTCACCCTGGTGAGAAATTCCCGACGCCCTGGATTGGCGAGAATCCAGATGTATCCAAGCGTCGCGAGTACATGAAGGCCTTCTTCGCCTGGATGAACCCGAGGGAGATGCACCGGTATGGCCAGCTGAAGGAAGAAGCCGAGCATGCAGTCGCACTGGCTCTGAGGAAGGCCCGCTGGAAAGAAGTCGCGGGCAAATACTTCGCGTTCCTGGTGGACAAGGTCACCTGGGAAGGGTTCTGTGAGTGCTCGGTTCGAGGGAAGGCAAGGCCCTCAATCTAACGCCCACGATAGTCGAACGCTCCCGTCCCTGCAGTCCTCCCTGGCCGTGGAAGAAGGCCCCCAGACCCGAGACAGCGTCTGGAGAGGCTCTGTCATGTCGTTACCACCAGCTGCGGCAATGGGAAGAAGCCAAGTTGCAGCCTCCCAATCCCGTTGTCGCCACCACCAACACCGAAGCACTGCCCCCTGGTCCGCGGCTCATCGTCGAGCGACGTTCCTTCCAGGAAGTCGTAAGCGAGGTCACGAACCTGCAGTTGACGCGCAAGTCGATCTCTTCTCCGGAAGAGAATAACATCTTCAACGAGATTCTGAGTCTGCTCGACAACAAGATCCAGCGGCGAGGCAGCGAATACACTTCCTTACGACTGACTCCTCCTCCCACCGAAAGGGTACCGATGGACGCGTTCGAGAAAGATGCCGCCAATGACGAGAATAGGCGGCTTCAGAGCAAGATCAATCATCTCAGCACCGAACTGGAAGAGAGGAAGATGGCCTATGCAAAGCTGCAGCGCCATTGCGCATTGCTCCAGGAAAAGGATCTCAAGCTTGAAGGCACTCGCAGTGACCGTCGCAGCAGGCTCCAGAGCAGGAAGACGCCGGAGGCCAACATGACTGCCCAGGGCGTCGAATCCAGACTGTTCTTGTCGCCCCCAGACGAGAAGCTCAGATCCGTCTCGGCTGGAGCTCACGGATCCCCAAGTGCGATTCGGAAGCGACCTCGGCCCAACACACCCGCCGGAGAGAACCAGGGCAACGATGCAGAGCCGCCCAGCGCAATCTCCAGCTTCTTCGCAACGGCCGCCATCATCTCCCAGCATCTGCGCCTCGCCATGGATGGAGAAATCAGCATGACGGCACTCGCGCCCGCCTTGGTCCCTGATCTGGCAGACGGCAGCCAGTCTAGACGCCTCCACCAGTTCCTCAACGAGGGTCCGCTGGAGACGTGGATCTGTTTCAAGACACTTCTCGGCGAAGACTCGGATGACTCGGATGTCTTCTTGGATGCGAAGATTGATGGTGCTGGGTGCTCTCAACATGGTGGGAAATGCGACAACTTCGCCATGGTCACTGCACAGAACGGGGCGCGCCGACTCAAGTTCAAGTCTATGTAAGGCAGCTCTCACCGACACCCATATTGTTGCATCATTTCTTTGTCGGCTCGATGCTTCTTGTCAAGCTCCTTTCGGCATTCACTGTTTTTGCGAGGTATTTCGCCGGCTCTTTCTGCATGTTCGACATTGATCATCAGCCCTTGAGCGCTTGTTTCTGCTTATTGTCACGGCTGGATGGCTACTCGGCCTGCCCACGCAGCTGAGATGTCTGGATCGAGAAGGGTCAACAGTCTTTTGGTCTCTGTAATTTTGGCGTGGAGTTTGAGGTACGATTGAGATTTTGTTTCCGCCGTCTTTTGCATGGCTGCTCTTCGAGCCTGTGGATATCACTGACGGCTCAATGGGCGTGCTTGCTTGTACAACGATGAGGTCAACGATGGACAAGGCATGCCATTCTTCTGTTTATTAGTCATGTTAGATAGTGTATGATGTTCTCCCAACTTTCGGACTACCCAGCCACATAAAGTGTGATGCAGTGACGCCCCGTCCTCATGCTGTAACCAGTGACTAACTACACAGCAGGCTGTTCGGCGACATTTTCACGAGTTACACGCAGTGGACTTGTTGTTCATTGGTCCTCTACGTATGACAGCGATTAATTGCGAAGCAGGGGATGAAAAAGACGCCTGGCAAAGAACAGCGGGCTTGGGCCGCCATGAACAACGAACAGAGAACGCGAACACTCCAACAACAGCCAAACACAGTCCAACTATTCACTGAAGGCCTTGCCCCCCGACCTCTATATATACCACCCGTCCTACCAAGCCCCATGTCTCTCCCCACCAACGCCAGCCCAACATCGCCAACCCCCCTCCAAAACCATGCCTTCCTTCATGCAGCTCACCTCGGAGGTCCGCTGGGACCACAGCCACTGGCGCTGCAACATGACCATCCCCCCCGGGGACAGCCTCTGCGCCAACGTCAACGCCATGTCGGAGACGCGCTGCGCGAGCTGCGGCAGCGAGCGCGGCGTCAACGACGACGCCCTGGACCAGCAGGGCGAGAAGATCGGGACCCTCGTGGCCATGGACAGCGAGGAGAACGAGTACTGGCAGTATCTGCCTCGGCTTAGCAACGGTGTTAACGGCGGCCACTGAGAAATAGACATGGGCAGTTGCCTTTTCTATAGCAATATACACGGTGATTGCGAATATCCTAGTTATCCCTTGCATCTCTAGGGCTCTGGAGTGCCTCGTGAACTTTAAACTAAAGTACCCTGTTAGATTGTGACTTGAGCCTCTGGCAGACTTGCAGGTATGAGTCCTTGATGGAGCCTTAACAAGTCTGACTGGCAACGTCTGTTTGGCTGAGCGAGGGTATGAACTTTCCACTGCTTGCATTTACATAGGAGATTTACAGGTAGGACACAGAATAACGACCTACACTTGGACTGGCAGATGCAATTATTAGAATAGTCTTAGTATAAGACTCTTCATAAGATGATGATGAATTAGTAGAGGCTCTTCTAATCCCCTAAATGTACAGTGTTCCCTACAACCCCCATGGTTTGGGTTAGCGGCGCTGGCTTTGATAGCCCCCCTATTACGACGGGGTCTTGAGGGGTTCGTCACAGTTTCGGACAAGAGCGTCCGCCCTCGGAAGGTTAGAGTTAGAGCTGGAGGGAACCTCGGTCTTGATGCTGTCCAGACTCGCCTCGAATAGATTAGACAAACATCAGAGGATGATATAGAGGCAGGTAAGGAGAACTGCCGTCCATGACAAAGTACAAATGTATCCTACATCAACCGTGCACTTAAGTACACTTGAAAGGGTCTAAGCCAATGACTTCCACGTTCGTCCTCTCAAGATGTCAGCCCTTGTGAGATCGATGCCACACCAATCATTATGCCAACACTCCTAAGCCCAATTTCAGGCTCTCAACAAACATCTGCGGCTCTCCTCCGTCTTCTACTTTATCAGTCGAGAATGATAAAGCCAAGAGTCAAGCACACAATACACACTCCATCATTCCGTTCACCCGTCTGAACCCCGAGTTCCTCCATCTGCTGTGCACTAGACTAGACGCTCCATTCAAAGGCTGATGATATCAAGCACGCTCCATATTCTCAGCACGAGACACTCCATCCACAGCCTGATGATGAGTGCCTCCAATCCGTTCTCCGCATTCCGGGCAGCGGGCCACCTCCATGGGCATGCCGCACTCTCCAATCGCAAACTAACGACACCATCAGAGTTAGCAAGAACCGCCAGAAAGAAGAAAAACATGGGCAAGACTCACCGCATGCCCGTTGACGCAGTTGTACCAGTGTCCAGAATGCGTCGCAATGCTCTGTCCCCCACTGACCATAGCTGACTTGATTGACGCCAGTTCCTCGGGCGTCACCTCTTCATATCGAGGCTCAAAGAGTCGGAGCATCGCTTGCACCCTCTCTCGCAGATCATCGCTATTCTGAGTTCTAGAGCACTGGGACAGCGCATCGTTGAGAAACTCACGGGCAGTGTCAGCTCGCTCTTCTACCCTGTCGAAATCCTTCTCAGATCGAGACACGCCGGTTTCCTTTCCACCATGTGCTCGCCAGGTGAATAGCCAAGAAACCCTCGCGAATGCCAGGGTTGCCGCGATCATAGTCCGCGGGAGATTGGCCTCCTTGGCCTGTTTGATGAGGCTGTCGCAGTCGCCGAGAAACCTGGACATTGATGGGAGCGCCTGATCAGCTAACCACTTGCGAATCAGGCTATCGTCGACTGTACCCTTCCAGGCTTTCATGAGTGCGATGGCATCCTGCAGTTGCACTTCCTGGGTCTTGGTGACGACCATCTGTGCTCCAAGAATGATTTGCTTGTCAGGTGCTGGTGGCGAAAGCTTCAAAGCTTCCATCTGCCGCGTTATAGACAATGAATCGCCTGGAGTCAAAACTCGAGATACCGCAATCGCGTCAATAAGCATCTTGGTCGGCTGGCGGGCTTCGTCCATTTGCTTTCCAAGGGCCCGGGCGATAGTCCTGGTTCTCTTCAGGTCCAAGTATCTCTCCTTGGGCAACACTGGCACTGAGACATCTGCAGTTTCTGCATAGGATGAACGCGACGAGTCAAGCTTGGTCTCAAGTTTCTGCAAGTGATGTTCAAGAGCGTCGAGATCCTTCCGCCCTTTGATGAGAAAGCGTTTGCAAATCTCGTCCATGACGGCTCGGTTGATGAGTCGGTTGTATCGCTTCGTCGCGAACTGACGAATCGGCCGTTTGCAGTCTGGGCAAAAAGGTATATTTCTGGCCAGGGAGCCAGATACGTCCTTGGTGCCGTCAAAGCCACCGTCTTTGCCCCTAGTGTATACCTCATCGAGTCCAACCAGACCATCCAGCGTCTCGCCAGTAAAGAAATGGCCACATCCAAGTACCACGATGGGATTCTCATCCAGGTCAACCTCGGCATAGGACCGGAACTCCATCAAATCAACCCGGGCGTCTCCTTTGGCACTGCACTTCTGGCAGTAATCGACAGGGCAGTCCTCTCCGCAGAAGCTGGGACACTGATGACCACAAGCCAGTACCTTGTCGCATCTCTCATCACAAGGAAGGCGATCACATGGCGCTGAACAAGGCATCGAGCAAGCTCCCTGGTGAGGGCAGGTCCAAGTACATTTTTCGATACACGGCGCACACGCCTTGTTGCAAGCCGAGGTACAAACGGAATGGGGACATTGGACCTAATACATGTTAGGCTGATGACCGTCCAAGTGTCATCCCAGGTTGAAGAAACTTACCTCACATGGTGCCTGACAACTTCCACAAGCATCCCCGGCGTGGCAAACCTGAGTGCATCTATGACTGCAGGAACCGTAGGGGCGATCGCATACTTTGGTGCACGTCCGATGCATAAGAGAGCCGTCCTCTTGCTGACAGATGCTGCAGGAACCGGGGCACTGGTGGCCACAGAGCAGAATCTCAGGGCAAGGCTGAGGGCAGCGGAAGGTCTTCCGAGCGACATCACTGCAGCAGCTCACAGTAACAGAATGACCGCAGTCGGGAACTGTCTTTTTCACTTGAGAGGTACATGTGACCGATGAAAGATGCTGTGTCTGGTAACAGAACAAGGTTTCCTTGACATGGCCACAGGGAAGCTCAATGTCATGGACCTTGACTCTGCAAGGACCGCAGTTCTCTCCACAGAGTCTTGGACACTCGTGATCACACGTCTTACGTACCCGGGGGCAAGGCTGTGCACATGAAAATGCATCGTGCATTGCCGCTGAGTGACATCGTGCCTGGCACTTGTGACCACAGGGCTCCAGTCGTCGGGAGCACGGGAGAATGCACCCGCCTTCGGGACTTTTGATTGCAAAGTCTTCTGGCTCGGCGCACACAACAGGCGTATCCGCATGTCGAGGGCAGCACAGTTCTATTTCTGTACCAACGGCGCCAGCCTGAGAGAGCTGGCTGTGAACACCGGCCCACATGGGCACTTTGAGGTATGTTTCCGAGTTTCCAATCAAGTACATGCCATGCTGAGCGCGGCTGAGGAGCACATTGATACGATTCTCGGTTCGCAGGAAGCCCACTTTGCGCTGCGGGTTGCTGCGGACCAACGATACGATGATGACCTTGGCTTCTTCTCCTTGGAAGTTATCGACCGTGGCTAGGCGAATGGTTTGGAGCAGTTGCTTCTTCTCGATTGGCTTCTGGGAACCCTCTTGTGGCTTTTCGTCGCCCGCGTCCCCCGTATCGTCTTCAAATCCTTCGTGTGCCAGTCGCTCTAAATCTCGGTCACTAAGACATATCTCAAAGTCTTTGCTAAGAGCAGCCTTGAGCTGCTGTAGCTGACCCGTGTAGGGCGTAAGAAGAGCGATGTCTTCGGTCTTGTACTCTCCTTGTCGGACGAGGTGACGCACCAGAGCCGTCGCCATATTCGTCTCCCATATGTTGCTGTGGGACTTGACACGGGTGCCGTCGCCTCCCGAGTCCTCCATGTGGTTGTGGTCGAGCCAGAAGAGATTCTGGCCCATGCCAATCACGTTTGGAAGATCAACTACACTCGCATGGTCTTGAAGATTTGGGTAGACTCTTCTGATGAGCTGCGAGATCTCTGGTCGCATCCTCCGCTGCACATTGAGTTGTGCGAATGGTGCAGGAGCAAGGCCGGGCTCGCCGGTTGCCCGCCTCTCAAATTGACTGCGGTCGAGTTGCCATAGCTCGCCTGATGCTGACTCCAAACTGAGGGAGAAGTTGTTGATCTGTGGTCGCAGCTGTTTGTGATCTCCAATCTGAATCAGGTGTTCAACGCCTGGCATCAGAGCAGAGATGAGGTGAGCTTCCATCACCTCAGCTGCCTCCTCGCAAATGATAACCTTCGGCTTCAGACTACGCAGCATCTCTATGTTCCGGGCAAGAGATGTGGTAGTCATCCCCACTACGTCAGCTCGGGCCAGGGTTCGCTGATCGACTGCTTCATGAGCCCTGTTGATCGTTTTGCGCTGGCGCTCGGATTCGTCGATGGACTCAAAAAGTATGCTGACCTGAGCGTCTTGCTGCTGTTCAACCCAATGGTCCACCAGACGCCAACGCTCTACTGGTGTGAGATCGCGGATGTTTTTCTCAGCCCGATGAATGACACCTCGCAAGACAGGATGTGTCGAACGTCCAGCTGTCTGCGGAGACCGCTGTCCAATCCAAGCTGTCAGGGGATCTTTGCTGACCTTCGTGTATCCATCTTCATCCTCTCGCTCGAGTTGTCGATATATGCTGGGGTGCTTGCGGGACAAGAACTGTTGCAGCCCTGTCCAGCTGGGTCCCTTCCGAGCCTGATGCAGAGGCCCCATTGCGCGTTTGGCCATATTCATGGAGGATTCAAGCTCTCCATAAGTTTGGCCCAGGATCTGTTTCTCAACTCTTGTCTTTGGGGTCTCTCTGCTGACGACCCGGAGATTCTTGCCGATGAGTTCCTCGGCGACGCTACGGCCGCCGATCCGGATGACGGCGTTGATTCCCACATCGAGAAGATGCTTGAGGAACTGGTCCAGAGCGTGATTGGTGTAGCAGCTTTACTGTAAGTCAGTCTCAAATGCACCATCACTGCATACGCCTTGAAAAAGACTCACATGACGAGGATCGGTCCCAGCTCCGCTTGATCCTTCACAGCAAGTAAGACTCTCACGATTTGAACACCAAGGTACGACTTTCCTGTTCCTGGAGGGCCTTGAATGAGTGCGTAGCTTCGCGTGAGGGCACCGACTAGACCAAGACATTGGCCGTGGTCGAGACTCGTGGCATTCTCCAGCTCTTCAAAGTTGATCTCATCAGACGATATGGGATTCAAATGAAGGTTGCTATTCCCATCCTTGGTAATACATCCAAGGGGGAAAACAAAGCCTGTCTTCCGAGCGTACAAAGGCGGTGGCATGTTATCGTTTCCGCTAGGGCCTGGCAAGATCCACTCTTGAAATGCAATGTGGTTCTCGCGTTTTATCTTCTGCAGATTCTTGAGAATCGGCATGAAGGTTTCGGGGATGACTCCATTGAAATCAACCAGTACGCCTGAGGTCTTATCCTTGAACAATCGGGCGAGAAGAGATAAGTCGCTCTGCTGGCGAGTTGCGAGCTTGGCCGTGATGCTGGGGGCTTGCCCAGATACAAGAGTGCTCTTGCTCAGTCCCGGTTGTTCAGCGCTTTCCTCAGTACTCTTGACGGTGACTTGAAGGAAGAGGACGCTCTGGTGGTCGCCTTCGGAGGACACAAAACACACAAGTGTCCCTTCTCCCAGCCGTGGAGATGCCTGCCACCAGGAACGCTGATCTGAAGGTGACTTTTTGCGAATGTGAGGCGGGGCTAGAAAGGACACAATTGATTCCAGCCCTTGCCTCTCGTTGATGAAGATGCGCCGAATACTCGCGCAGGTGTAAAGCTGTGCCTGGCTGTCTTTGATGGACACTCGGCCTTTCGACGGATCATCTGATGCGAGGATGTCGCGAAGAACATCGCTGACAGGACCAACGATGTCATGCCTGACAAGTCGAAACGTGGAATCGATGTATCTCTGCATGGTATCTTCGAGGACGTGCGGGTGAAGGAAGTTTGTAGAGGGCAAGTACTCGGCGCTATCGCTGGTAATCTCTCCGTATGTTGGAAGGATTGCGACCTTGGAGATGTCGGCAAAGTCATTGTCGTGTCTGCCGCCAGGAGTTTCAACCTCCTTGGGAAAAGATGACAAGACTGGCCGTGCATTGTTCTCCCCGTCAGTCACCACTTCGGCTACAGCAAGGCTCCCCGCAGCACCAGCAACGACTCGCTTCATGATATCCAGCCGGGCTTGAAGTGCGTCAAGGTCAGCGCCAGAGGAGCTCTCGCTGATCTTGCTGACCAACTCATCAAGTGAGTTTAAAAGCGCCGCGAGGCCACCGCAGAACTGAGCTCGGGGAAACCTGTTCATGAGTTCGTAGAACGCCTTCAAGACGACTCTGGCGATGTCTAAAAGAGTCGAATCGGAAGAGCTGGAGAGAGCCTTGGGATTCTTCAAAGCTCCCTTACACATGCTTGACAGAAATTCAACTCCTCGCTCCCCATTGGTGCCACCAAACAATGCATACATGGTGCCCACATAGGGATCGATCGAGAGGCAGCCGAGCAGGGAGGGATGTGTGATGACTTTGAGGAAAGTCTCGACGCAGTGTAAACTCGTTCTTTCCGCAAAAGAAGTCTTCTGAGCAGTCTCATTGATGTACTTCTGCCCGTTGAGATCGTCGCTCACAAGATCTTTGGCAAGGAGCTGATGCTGTTCTTGGCTGTTGCTGTCGAGGATGATGAGCGCCCCATCCCAGACCTTGAGAGCGTCTTGGGAGCTTGTTGAGGTATTTTGAAACACACGATATTGGTTAATGCGCAGAAGGCTCTTCCATTCGTAGTATCGCTCGAGGGCTTCGGGGTTGGGACGAGGGTCGGATGAACGAGGAGATTTTGAGTGAGAGCCAGCACCGTTGACCAGGTCGTGCGAGAACTTGCAGCTAGCGCCGTATCTGCACTTCCCTTTCTGAAATTGGAAGCAAGGTATGTTGTGGCTTCCTTTGTTGTCTGGTCCGTTTCGTTGGCCTGCTCCCCAGCCGTGAGCGCGGCTGCCTCCACCTCTTCGGGGCGCCATGGCAGGTGGAAGAAGAGAGGCAAACGTTCTTGTCCCAGGTATGTAGTTCAGGGAGTGTCTACCTATGAAGGTATTCGCGCGTTGAGCACCTTAGGGTTCTTGACTGTGAGATCGTAAGGAGAGAAGGGTGTTGTTTTGCGAAGGGTCAGGGTACCTAGGTAGAAGATGAAGGAGGGAGATGTTGGGCCTCAAAGTTCGGGCGGAATTTTCCATGGTTCATTGCTGTAGGCTGCTGCCTGAAATTTACTCCAATTCACCGCCTTTTATTGAATATGAAGTGTTGATTGTGGTGGTTTGACAGTGTTTGCTCGACGGCCGGCCTCGTGCAGTGTCAGCATGTTGGCTCCCTGCCAAAGGTACCACGGTGGCATTAGGATAAAGTCTCCGACTAGAACAATGGCCTGTGCTGGTATCAAAAACTTTTATATCGAGAAAAGATATGCATTGAATAAGCGGAAGACTCCCGGGTGGAAGTATGCTCGCCTCGATGCTTACATACCCAAGGTAATTCCTCGTTGGCTTCACTCGGATGTTCTTAGTACGCAATATCGGGTTATCGGAAGGCGAGGTGACTGTTCATCTTAACTTGATCCCTTTATGGTCCTTCCAATCACTGAGCCGACCAAAGAGCTTGAGAATCGCTTCCGTAAAAACACGTGAGTTCTCGCCAATCTCCCGTGTGCTCTGGAACTTGTTTTGCAGACGCTTGTCGCTGAGGACGACATCATACCGAATAATCTTGACGAAGTCAAGAATTTCTATACTCAAGAAGAAGATCTCGTCAAAGTGTCTCGGAGAATCGCTGTGGCTATTGAGCTTGGCCGTGTTAAACGAGCATGACTCGACGCGACTGAGGACCGCTCTTGAGATCCTGTCACAGTAGTAGAGGAAACAAAGTCTAGAGTTTCCGACGCAGACATTTCAACCCTCGTCCCTAAGCTGAAAACATGGCTTAAGGATATCGTCCAGGCACTCAGCACGATAATGCCAGACGCGGTTGACGATTTACGATGCGAGGTCGATGGCAAGTTATACCTGGGCTCTCATCTCGTTCTGCGCTCCCACATACTGCATGTTTCCAGGGAGCAACAGGCCATTGGCACAAAAATAGCACTGCAAGGGTCGCTGCATGTCAGAAGTTAAACAAGAATCTTATTATTTCAACCCGACTATGGCGGACCAATGACTACTACCTATCATCATATTTCTTGAGATCAAATGGCACCATTCGACTCTTCGAACAGTGCATCTTCGGGTGGCACTCTCGACAAGTGGACCGCCCTATCATCTATCAGGAATGACGCACCTTGAATGATGCAATTGAAGACGTGCGCATTTCGCACTCCGAGGAACCCGATGAATTAATAATGCTGTTCTGCCGCTTTTATCTATTTGTATGGGGTTGTTCCGTCACCTTTACCCCGGATTTTACGGGCCAAGTATCTCAGACGAGTAATCCACACAGACAGCAACAATGGATTCCCAGGCTCAGGCAGACATTACCATCTACACCCATCACAGGTGTCCATGTAAGAATATATAGCATTCACAACCGAGACCGGCTGCTAACCGAACCACAGACGCACACAGGGCGCACATCGTCCTCGCGGAACTAGGCCTTCCCTTTAAGGAGGAAATCATCGACCTAGATGCTCCTCGGTCCCCCGAGTACCTCAAGATCAACCCCCGCGGTCTGGTACCCTCCATCTCCTACAACGGAGAGGTCATCACCGAATCTGCCATCGTCGCTCAGTTCTTGGCCGACACCTACCCATCCGCTCTCCTACCGGCGTCCTCTGACCCCAAAGGACCTCTTGTTCGGGCCAGGATCAACTTCTTCACCGATGCCTGGAGCTCCAAGGTTCAACCGACTATCTTCAAGACCGTCTACCGCGCGACGTCGGAGAGCTACGCGGAGGAGGTAGCTCAAGAGGCTGCTGCTAGCATCATCAAGGAGATTGAGCCGCTGCTTACCGACGCGGCGCCTTTCTTTGGCGGCAGTGACAAACTCACGCTTGCCGAGGTGAGAGCCTCGCATTTTTATAGACGCAGTAACTGACGTAATAAATAGGCCATAGTTGGACCCTTCATTATTCGGCTCTTCACCTGGACCAAGCAAGGAGAGCTGCCGGCCAGTTTTCTTCAGGGCCTCGAGAAAGAGGCCCCTAACTTTTACAAATGGGCTCAAGCAGTGAGCAAGCACCCTAGCGTTCTTTGCATCTACGAGGAGGATGCGATTGAAAATGCTACCAAGAAGAGGATCGAGAAGCTCAAGGCTCAGGTGTAAGTAGAAGAAATGGTAACTCTCCGCATACTTGAACAACAGGCGCCGTGTACAACCACGATCGTGATACCCTCACAGCGTCTGCACGTCCCTTTGCCAGTGTCAACAGGACGCACGTGACCATACCGTGTAGGTGAACCATGACACCTGGGATACCTACCGATTCTTGCGCCTGGATAAGATCAAGTGCGCATCCATCCAGGCGTCCAGACACTGCTAACTCCTCCTCAGCATCAAGTTGGCCGAGCGACACCTCTCCCCTACGCCCCAGACTGCACTCCGGGGTTGAGAACCGCAGATGGAAAGGAGATGCAAGCCGTCATCACAGACATGTACTCGGTAACCATGTCGCCTGTCATGGAAGTGCTCTTGCAACAGATCAAACTGTATGATCTGCGCTTCGGAACCAACCATCGACCCCATGCATGCTGCGACAAGATCCCGCATAGAGGCTGCATGGACGACTTACGTCTCTGCTGGCAAGGCCGAGCCTCATCTCCAGCATCTCCAGCATGGTCGACCTGACGGTCAAAGTCAATCAAGCGGGCGTGCTTCACTTTGAATGTCGACCAGCAAATTTCCTTGCCAAGAAACTCGGCGAGGATAAGTAAGTACCTGGTCTCCTTTTCCCAGCCAAGATCCTCAGTCAGGGTGTAAAGATCACCGCCCACTAGCGAGATCGACATAATTAGTAGCTCAGTTGTAGTGTGAGACATGTCCCAAGATGTACTAATATTTATGCCGGCTGTCTTAGTGTTTCCTCCGTACCCCTACAGAAATCCAAAAGTGGATCCTGTTCGATTTCTTGTCCCTGCCCGCAGGTGCTCTTAGCAACCTCTAATTTTAACCCTCACGACCTTCCAGAGCCCAACAGAGGCGCGGCTCAACAGCCCGTGGCTTAATCCAAGCTACCGCGTAGAATCTTCCCGGCAAGCCATTCCCGCCGAGCCTTGGCACCTCCGAGTGGAGTCCGAGATGCCAAGGTGACACACCGGCGACGGTGCGGCCTGGGCGGGTCAAGGAGGCGAGAAACCAGCCTAGGATCCCATCTGGCTTGAAATTGCAGGTCCATAGGTCGGTTCAGAGCCCATCTACTAAAGTTGGAGATGGCCTCCTGAGTCCTTGCACTTTCTCTCCTTTGTTGTTTCTTTCCTGTTCTGTCCCAGTCGCTCACTGCATCTGCTGCTTACTCGGCTCGTCTGAGCAGGCAGGCCTCTTATTTATTCCTTTTTGTCTATCTTTGACCGCGTTCATTGCCATTACTTTGTCTCTTGAGTCTCGGCGCTCGTCCAATCCTTGTCCTCAGGCTTGTCTACCCCTTGACAGACAGCAGTCATTCACTCTTCTGCTGCTCACCAACCTCAGTCCCTCCTTTGATTGTTATGCAGAACCGGTGACACACCTGCAAGTTCAACACCATGCTCTCCCGCTTCCTCCTCCCGGCTGCCGCCATCCTCGGCCTCACTGCCGCCCAGACAACATCCGACTGCAATCCCACCAACCAAACCGACTGCGACCCGAATCCCGCCTTCGGCACCAGCCACCTCTGGCACTTCAACAGCACTCCCTCGTTCGATTTCTGGGACAGCCACGTCGGCCGCATCATCTACGATGACAAGGACGGCGCCAGATTCACAGTCGCCAAGCAGGGCGACTCACCTACCATCCGCACAAAGTTCTACTTCTTCTTCGGCCGCACCGAGCTGCACATGAAAGCAGCCCCCGGAAAGGGCATCGTCAGTTCCATGATGTGGCTGAGCGACGACCTTGACGAGGTTGACTGGGAGCTTTTGGGCACCAATGACACGCACGCGTCGACAAACTACTACAGAAAGGGTGTCGCAGACTACACCAGGGCTGGCTGGCACTACATGAAGGATGGCATGCAGGAGGACTATCACAACTACACGACAACGTGGACCAAGGACCAGCTGAATTGGTACATCGATGGGGAGCATGTGCGGACGCTCAACGCCAAGGATGCCAACAACACCGAGAACTATCCTCAGACGCCAATGCGGCTGAGCATCGGAATCTGGGCAGGCGGAGACCCTACACTGCCTGAGGGAACCCGCTCGTGGGCAGGCGGCAGTCAGTTCTTACTGCAGATGAAGAATCAAGAATGTCAAGCTGATGACAAGTGTAGACACCGAATACGACAAGGGCCCGTTCCACATGTACGTCAAGAAGGTTGCCGTGGA
This sequence comes from Fusarium cyanostomum, assembly GCA_014824385.1. Lineage (NCBI taxonomy): Eukaryota > Fungi > Ascomycota > Sordariomycetes > Hypocreales > Nectriaceae > Fusarium > Fusarium cyanostomum. The sequence goes on along the minus strand of JABCKW010000237.1, from coordinate 1,028 downwards.
AGACTACAGCACCGGAAAGGAATACGTCTATGGCGACCAGTCGGGCAGCTGGGAGAGCATCAAAATCGTCGAGTAAGCACACGCAATCCCTCCCCCAGTCCGCGATGCTAACTGCGCCAAGGGGCAACTCAACCGCCTACGAAGCCCTCCACCGCGAACCCAAAAAGACCACCTCGCAGAAGTGGGAAGCACTCCCCGCCGGCGCCAAGACAGCCGTGTACGGCGGCGGCGCGGCCGTTGCTGCTATCGGTGTCGGCGCCCTCGCCTTTTACTTCTGGAAGCAGCGACAAGCCGGCGCCAGCGAGGCCAAGTTGGCCAGCGAGAAGGCTGAATCTGAGAGGGTGGACTTGATGTCATACAAGGCTGGTGAGGACACGGCGAACCAGGGCCACGAGTATAGCTCTGGTGGGTGGCAGAGGTTATAGGCCGAGAGGCCGGTTTTGCCAAGGGAGCTGGAGTTCGAGACGGCTCGGCGAAACTCCGACTTGTCAAGTTGAAGAGGGATCTGACTTCACACCTTGATTTCCAGATCCCTTTCATCCTTCTTTCTTTATTTCCTTTTTAATCGGCATTTGAGCGTATATACATGCACAGGTTCAATCATATAGTTACAAAGGAGCATCTACAGCAGGCTCGGCGTTACATACGTATACATCCAGGCGTTATCCTTTAGAGTCGAAATTGATCTCACATACTCTGCATAAAGGACCGAATAAAAAGGAGTCTATCTGATAAACCAGGTGTGTTGAAGACACCAACGCAAGAGATTTGCATCACTCAGAGCTCAATGTTAAACGCTTGCTATTGGGCTGTACCGTCTCTTCTACCACCCCTCTCAATCCCTCTTCACCCTCAAATTTCACTCACTCTCGACTTCACTGATATGTCCCTCACATTCCGCCCCGCAACCCCCGCCGACATCCCCCCGCTCCTCCTCATCCCCTCCGCCTACTCCGGCCCCGCCCCGGCTGGCCCACCGAAGCCGACCTCCGACCACGCCGGCGTCGTTCTCCTTCCCTACTCTTCTT
>JABCKW010000236.1:0-35371 GCA_014824385.1 Fusarium cyanostomum | reverse complement strand
CCTTATGATTAGAAGTCATACGCGCTGACCATTGCGCCACACGGGCATATCTTTGGTAGCTCCATGTGTCCCTATTTTAGCATATATACATGGGCTGATCGTGCTTAGTTCTGCCGCTCGTCTGTTGCCCCAGCAACCCAATGTTTGCCAAATTGTCTAACTTAGTCGCTGCTGTAACTCCATTTAGATATGCTTCTCTGCACTTTAACCGTTCCCACATAACCGTCTTTCTTTAATCTCCAGCTCTTTACTAACCCCGACAGCCTCGCAGTCCTTTTATCCGCAATGGCTACTCGCACAATTGAGGCACGCTTGGAGCGCATGTCCGTCAATGACGAGAACGATCCTCTTGGCGACTGCTCGAAGCTGTACTCCAAGACCAAGGTATGGGTGCAAGCATGTTGCGATAATGTTTGCGGGTGCTGACACTGGCAGGCGATGGTCGCTACAGCTTCATCACAGACCTCCCACGGCGGCAGTCGCCCTAACCTGTTCAAGGTTGCCCTTCAGTCGCAAACCAACAATGCCAACGCCGCCGTGATGCTGCCGTCGCAGGCCGCCCAGCGAAATGCCAACGCTCCCGCATCCCCTCCCCGGAAGCCGCTTCCGTCCTCGTCACGGACATCAGATGAGGCTGCCGAGGAACGCAAGTCGGTTACCCTGCCCGAGCAAATCAGCATGCCCAAGCAGTTCCACCTAGGCATGTTTGAGATTGGACGCCCTCTCGGAAAGGGCAAGTTTGGGCGAGTGTATCTCGCCAGGGAGAGGACCACGGGGTTCATCTGTGCTCTCAAGGTTCTTCACAAGAACGAGTTGCAGGCAGGCAGAGTCGAGAAGCAGGTCCGGAGAGAGATCGAGATTCAGAGCAACTTGAGGCACCCAAACATCCTTCAGCTGTACGGCCATTTCCATGACAGCAAGCGAGTTTTCCTCATCCTCGAGTTCGCTGGTAAGGGCGAGCTGTACAAGCACCTGCGACGGGAGAGCCGCTTCCCCGAGTGGAAGGCCGCTCAGTACATTGCCCAGATGGCCTCGGCGCTCCGCTACCTGCATCGAAAGCACGTCATTCACCGGGACATCAAGCCCGAGAATATCTTGGTTGGTATTCACGGTGAGATCAAGATCTCTGATTTTGGTTGGAGTGTCCATGCTCCTAACAACAGGAGGAAGACCATGTGCGGAACCCTTGACTATCTTCCCCCAGAGATGATCAAGGGCACTTCGGATAACTTCTACAATGAGAAGGTTGACCTGTGGAGCTTGGGTGTTCTGACGTATGAGTTCCTTGTGGGTGAGGCGCCCTTCGAGGATACGCCAGTGATGACCCACCGGAGGATTGCGCGTGCGGACATGTCGATCCCTAAATGGATTAGCCCTGAGGCTACGGACCTCATGAAGAAGGTAAGACGCCGTTCATATGCCTCCCACCTGCAATTTGGCCCAGATTGTTAACAAGGATAAAGTTGCTTGTGCTAGATCCTGAGAAACGAATCCCACTTGAGCAGATACAGACGCACCCCTGGATCATCAAGCACTGCGTCAAGGGTGAGCGGGCATCAAACCGCGAGAAGGGGCAGTAGCGATTTAATGATAAGGGTCACGGATGGAATGGTTGGGGTTAAATGGCGTTTATTGGCGATTGATATGCGATAACAAAGGACGGAACCTGGCCGTTTGCATCAGTTGGAGTAAGAGGTTTCTTTTGTGGAATCATTCAGAATTGGTAAACGAATTGAGAAACTGCTTCAGTATCTGGTTTAAAGGGGTATCGTTGATAGCATTGGAGTATCAAGTAGAGGGGGCATTATGCTGATCGGTCAGAGCCTCTCGCTCATATCTTTCATATATTGTACAAGTCTTTGGGTAGAATGCTACCAATCATCTGTACACCTCATCGAATGGGCGCGTGTCTGAGAAACATGAGTCCCAGACTTGGTTGACGACCTTGGTTGCTTGTACGTCGTCTTTACACCTCGGCCGAGCCATGACCGATTGGATGGCCCTGGAGCGTACGCAATTTTGGAACTGCTGGTTCAATTTCCAGTTCCCTCGAGTGAAGGCCTCCCGGGTCCATCTACACTCGCCGCTTAGCATTGAGGCGCGAATCTTATCAGATCAGTCAGCATCACCGTTCATCAATGGTAATATCAAACCCACCTCTGTGCACGCAGCGTGCTTCAAGTCCTTGTCGCCGGTCCAATCCACCTTCCATCGCAGGTGATCCCAAGCATGAACCATCTCGTGCGCAAGCGTATCCTCCAAATGTTTTCGGTCTCGAATTTCGTTGGCGCAGAGCAGGATGCCATGGTTGGGGCTGAAGCCACCGGATTGGCGACTAACTTGGCCATCCTCCTCAAGACGCGCGGGACATCGGCGGCAGACAACATTAGAGGGGTCTAATCGTCCATTGAGAGCCTGGATCTTGTCGGACATGAAGCGAACGACGGGCGAGTAGGTGAAGAGCCAGTCGCGGTACTCCTCGCAACGTTTGCAGTCGCGCTCCTCATGGACGCGGTATCGCCACTCTCGGTAGTGGAATTGACCCTCTGGTGTCATCTGACCAGAGAGGATCTTGAAGTAGTTCATCCACCATGCCGTCTCTGGGCTGAAGCCGGTTCTCGTAGGGTCGTTAAAGACTTCCTTGGAGGCTTTCGGCGTGCTCGGTGCACCAGCCGGGGGGGTTGGAGATGATGCCGGAGATTCGGATGACATTTTGAGTGAGACCAGGAATTAGGCCTGGTCCTTTTAGCAGCTAAATTGAGGACTGAGAGCCTTCTTCGACGTCGGCAAGGCTATTGTAAAGACGGCCTGATGGATGCTTCCAATCGATATCTTTGTACCTTCCAGCAACGCCCTAACGCTAGCATCTACAAATTCTGCCGCACGGAAAACAGTCCGTCCCGCGCCGAGGGCGGTCAAACACGGCCCCACCGTTGATTGGTCCAACTTTCCGAAGAGTGACCCATTTTTCCGACATCGGGCCTGGGGGCTCATGGGCTTGAGAGCACAGTCCAATCAACTTCACTATCAGCCAACGTTTGCCCAGGATTCATGGTTCCCTTTGCGCCCAACTCATGACAGCCGCGGTTCCACACTGAAAGTGACAAGGGCGTGCAAAAATGACAACTGAAAGTGCTGCTCAATGTAAGCATATCTGTTCTACTTGCTTCATACATGTTCATTGAGTTGCCTCGCGGAGAGAGCCTGGCCAAGCGTCTAAGTGCTTGTATATATAAAGACGACAGGGTATTCCGCGCATGTGAAAGCACCTGGAATTTGCTGGCATTACACCATTAAGAAAAGAGGTATCAACTGACCCTGAAACCTTTAAATCTCGCAGTCATGAGAGGAAACGGGAGCAAGTCCCTGACCATCGTCATCAAGCTTGGTGAGTTGAGGCTCTGAAGAAGATTGACTCATCTCCCACTAATACTCCGCCCTCACAGGAACTAGCTCTATCGTCGATGAGAAGACTCATGAGCCACTGCTACCAATTCTGACTTTAATTGTCGACACCGCTGTCAAGCTTCGCAAAGATGGCCATCGAGTCGTTATTGTCTCGTCGGGAGCCATCGGCGTCGGTCTCCGGCGTATGAACGTCGAGAAACGGCCAAAACACCTTGCACAGCTACAGGTTCGATCTATAAGTAACCGACTTTCAATATGAAAGGTGTTAACATGAGACATAGGCCCTCGCGGCCATTGGCCAATGCCGTTTGATGAGCCTCTGGGACAGTTTGTTCAGCCATCTCAGACAGCCCATTGCGCAGATCCTGCTCACCAGGAACGATATTGCGGACGTGAGCTCACCTTGCTCCCAATTCTCTATCAGGAACCTAATAAGTCCTAGCGATCAAGATACTTCAATGCTCAAAACACCTTTAATGCCCTTCTTGAACAGGGTGTTATTCCGATTGTCAATGAAAACGACACCTTGGCCGTCTCCGAAATCAAATTTGGTGACAATGATACCCTCTCAGCTATCACCGCCGCCATGATCCACGCCGATATGCTGTTTTTGATGACAGATGTCGACTGTCTCTATGACAAGAACCCGCGAACGAACCCAGATGCCAAACCCATCGAGGTGGTGGAAGACATCGCAGCACTCCAAGCTGATGGTATGTGTTTTCTCATCGCTTCGCAGCATGTCTATGAATCTCACCACTAACGTCACTCAGTCTCAAGCGCTGGCTCGGCGCTTGGTACGGGCGGAATGAGCACAAAAATCATTGCCGCTCGGTTGGGCACCACTGCCGGCGTCACAACCATCATCACGAGGTCCTCAAACCCAGGAAATGTGCTCAACATTGTTCGATATCTCCAGTCACTGAAGAAGGGAAACTCATCCCCCAGTGCAGATGAACGTGCCGAATGTCTATCACGCTCGGCTTCGGCCTTGACCCTCTCATCTTCAGCTGATCTCACCTTCCCCCCTCTACATACCAGATTCGTACCGGCTGACGATCCCATCCGAGACCGTCATTTCTGGCTCCTCCATACTCCGCACCCACATGGCACCCTTTACATTGACTCGGGAGCTCACAAAGCACTCCTTGGCAAGGCTGGCCTGCTCCCGGTTGGTGTTGTCGATGTGGAGGGCAACTTTGCCCAGCAGGAAGTGGTACGACTCGCAGTAGTGAAGCGACGATCATCTCCAGGGCCCGATGGCAAGCTCTGGGATGGCGCTCCTGAAGATGTTGGGAGAGCTCTAGTGAACTATGCTGCGGCTGAGATTGGCCGGATCAAGGGGCAGCAGAGCGTAGAGATTGAGAAGATCCTTGGCTATGCTGACAGCGAGTACGTTGCTCATCGACAGCATGTTGGCTTCTTTCGAAGAGACAGCAGACCAGTGAGTCCAGCTCGGGAAATCAACCGGGCGGTGATGGAGTAAAAGGAGGATAGAAAACAAAATAGTGCAAACGAGTACAATTGAGCATATACAGCGCTTTCTGGTGATATCTGCCCATCTATCTAATCGTCCAAGTATTGGTTGACTTAGTTGCAAGTTTTTTCCCCTATCAACGCCAAGGAATGATAAAACCCCAACGCCAGAAGAAGCCCACGGTCTAGCCCGTGGCAAACAAGTTATCTTCATCTCGGAGGTACTCGCCACAATCTGCCTGCCTGAAGCAAGTAATACCAGTAGGATCCAATCTTCGTGCCTCTGCTGTACTGCGCGCCGTGACGCCGAAGCCGAGCGGTGTATCGTTCATGCTGTAAACGACCACACCCTGGTGCTCGGGGCAGTCCTCAGACCAGCGGCCGACGTGCGCCTTGACAATGTTGCTGCCGTATAGGAAAGGCATTGTTCCGTTCTCCTTGACCCAGATTTTGTAGCGGGCGTGTTCGGCGATGACGGGGAGGGCCGTGACGTGCAGGCGAAACTTGCCAGACTTGGTGAATTTGCCTAGAGAATTAGGTGGTCAGTGGAAATGCACTGGGGCGCAACATACGGCGCAAGCAATATGTACCAAGACAAGTGCCTAGGGAGAGGATCTTTTCCCGCGTAATCGAGGTGGCTAGGTTGGCAATGGAAAGTCGCACGTAAAAAACGCGATCGCGAACGAGCCGGAAGACGTATCGATCTGCATTGGGCGAGTCGTCGAGGGGCGCAATGAGGTTCTTGAGGGAGTTGCCGGTGTAGTTGGCCAGTTTCTCGAAGAGAGTCTGGGTCTCTTTTTCTGTGAGGGGCCGCATCGTGTCTGTAGCTTTTAAAGGGCGTGAGATGGTGATGTCGAGTTCTTGGTGTTGAGCGGGCTTGTCTTGCCCAAGAAAAAAAAGTTGCTGGCGGACTGATAAGGAGCTTATCAGTGCCAACAGTTTCTCTACAGGTATTAAGGGTACGTGGGTACTTAACAGGTACCTAGGTACTTCGAATTATGTTAAGTATTATCTCTAACCTACCTTATTGGTACCGGATCTGTCATCTCTATTTTACTCGGTGAATCTTCTTGCGTCTGCAGATTCCCCGAGGACACCTTTCACCGATATCATTACGTGACACGAATCGATGAACTTGATTCAATTTGAGTTCACAATCATGATGAGAAGCAATCAACCAATGATGCATTCCCACTTGTATGGGCTATAACCATGCCTATTCCCCAAAATTCACCAGAAGCCAATGAAACAAAAACTCAGCTACGCCATGTTCCTCCTCTGATTCCCTCCCCAGGTGCTCAACAGACTGAAGCCCATATTGTCCGAGGTTACCCGGTCCACTTACTCGGCATTCTTGGTGCAGAGAAGTTCTCGAAGTAGCTGGAACTTCACCCGCGCGTTGTAGACGGCAGTATCACGGTGCAGCTGCGCCTCAGGGGTAGGCTTATCTTTCAGGTCGCCCTCAGCATCGACCAGGTCCATGATGGCGCGGCCGGTATCAAGAGCCGCCTTGTCCAAACTCGCAGCCTGTTTGCCGGAGAAGTCACCTTTCACACCTGCGAAGTCCTCAATGATCTCGACCTCTTCCTTCCAGTGCCGGAGGTGTGCGAGCATGTGTTCGAGGGCCTTGGGCTCCAGGTTGTAAAGTTGACAAAGGTCAGATCTTGCCAAGTGTCCCTGCGAGTAGAGGGTGAAGTCGTTCTGGATGTTCCCCCACATCTGGAGATTGGGGAGAACGCTCCTGATCAGGAGAGAGACGGTCTCCATGTCCCCCGTGGTGAGCTTGCGGCTCTCCTTGACGACGAAGGCGTGCCAGATCTTGCGCCAGGCCAGGTATCCCTTCTGGAGCTCGTCGTAGCCGTTGTCAGGGGCGTCGGACAAGGCGAGGTCGGCCAGCACGGATGGCGAACGAGATGGGAAGACCTCCTTCTCGAACGTTTGGACGCATAGATGCTTCCTGGACTTGATCTGCCACTCTGCCGCCAACTTATCCGGACTCGCGAGGTGGCGGCCGTGTCGTTCCAGGTACTCTCGCTGGTAGCCGGGCTCCTTTCCGCCAGCATAGTTAGAGGGACACCTGCCTACCTTGATATCCACAAAGCTTTTAGGCAGGTTCTCCTCGAAAAGCTTGACGTCCCAGTATCGACAAGCGTATTTGGTCACACACGGGATGCAATTGACATCCAAGCACCTGTGCTCGACCAAGTTGGCCATCCTGGAGGCGGAGATGTACCACTGGGATAGCCGCAGCTCGTTGTCGAGCTTGTCCAAGTGCTGGTCGTGCATGTTCTTACCGAATCCCGTGTTGTGGATGAGAGAGAGCCAGACACTGAGAGGGACGGCTGCCAGGAGGGCTTGGGCTTCGGGGGACAGTGGGCTATACTCGGACCCGTTCGTGTCGTTGCCGGCCATGGCTGCCATGTTCTTCCATGGAGTTAACTGGCTGGTGGTAGTGACAGGGACGGAGATAACGGAGCTGTGGGAGGTGGAGGTGGAGGTAGCGGAAGTGGAAGGGGTGGAGGAAGCGGAGGGAGTAGTGGGAGAAGACATTGTGGCTAAGTAAATCTCAATACTTGAACCTTGACTGGTGTTGCGGTTCGAGCTGCTTCACAGTGGAAAGGTGTAGTAAGGAATCTGATCCTGTGAGTAGCGCAGAGTCAGAGTAACAGTAGCGACCAAGTCAAATGTGTGAGTTGTGTAGCAGATCAGATGCGCTGATGTGTGATGAGTGATGATCAATCAAGGTGAGTGACGAGCAATGAACAAGAGTGATGGAGAGATGGCTACTCTGGAGGATAAAACATGATATTTATAGTGCTGAGAACGGGTTGACTTTTTCATCATGCAAGAAGCGTCTTTTAGAGCCCTCTGGAGAGGTAGTCATCCGAAGAAATAGGATTTGATGTGATCAGAAATATTTCAAAGCTTGAGGCTATCACGACGGAAATGCCGTCGAATGCGATTGTGCTTAAGGTTGGTTTATGCGGCTGCATAGTCAGAGTTGCTCTCATCAAGATTCAACCATACAAAGACTTCGGGGCAAAGATCTCAGAGGGCCAAGTCGAGTTAGAAAGTAGCTGCTTGTTAGCTAACACTGCTATCTTCCTCGAAACAACTTCTAGATCATACATGGAGGATCAAGAGATACTGCCTAGACAAAGGGAGAGTTATTCTGGGTATACCTTTACCACGAGCAAGACAAGGCACACTTGAATGAATAAGAGTCACCCATCTCGCATATGCTCCTTGAAAAGCAAGAAAAAAATGGCACTGAGAGTTTACTATTGCTGGACTCCAAAATCCTAATCGAGGTTGAGCGCATAGAGACTTAGTTTGGCGATGTTGTTGATCGGAGATTGGATTGATAACGGGACGGAACTTAGGTAACGTTAATCTGTGTGGCGGGGTGCTCTAGGTAGTTTTAGGAAACCCACCAAACCCCACTAGTCTAACTACCTTTAGAGTACTACAGCTCTCAATCAGCGAAGCTTCAATTCTTAGAACCGACATCCTCACGTCCTCACATCCTCTCCTACGCTCCTTGGCTGAGTGCCCTTTCAATCCCACAGGAAATCACTCTTCACCGCCTAAGATGAATCACATTACCGATCCAAACGAAGCCTTCCCCAAACCCCAGGCACTCGCCTCGGCCACAACCTCCCATCCCCAGCACCGATTTCGCATCTCGACGCGCAAACTCCCCATCTCCAAGGCCGGCGCGATCGACTCCCTCACCGATAAGATTGGTATTCCGATGCCGGAGATGATTTTTGGTGAAAACCTTGTCAATCTTGAACACGTACCCTCAGGCTGGTCGCTGAGCTTCAACGCCCCGGACGCGCTCGACGCTGTAGACAAGACAGATCGCCACATGCTCAAGGTTGCCTACGCCCGGGACTGGGAGAGCACGCGGGAAGGAACCACGCAGGGTATCAAAGAAGTTGTCAAGCCTTATGACTGGAGTTACTCAACGGCGTATGCTGGAACTCTCGGTCCCTCCTCAAAGCAGCTTACGCCTACGGACAAGGCCATTCCTATCGAGCTACTAAAACGCCGCGACCCGATCCTCTTCTTTGACGAAGTCATGCTGTACGAGAGCGAGCTGGATGATAACGGAATTTCCGTCTTCAGCGCCAAGGTGCGCGTCCATGACAAGCGAATGCTTTTGCTGTGCCGGTTATTCATGCGCTTGGATAATGTCGTCGTGCGGATACGCGACACTCGCATTTATGTCGACTTTGAGACTGACGATGTCATCCGCGAGTATTCGGCGCAAGAGGACAGCTTCGAGAACGTAAAGAGGGTGAGTTTTTTCTATCTGCATAGGAATCAGGGTTCTGCAACATAGACTTTCTAGGAAAAACTAAGCCATACTGACTTTTCCACCCTGGTAGAAACTCTTTATGTCAGGCAGACTGCCTGACGATATTACTATTGCGCTGCGCGATCCCAACGTTTTAGCTCCGCTGTTGCCTCTTGTGGAGCACCGGACAGAGGCTGTGAACCCAGGCGCATACGAGGACGAGGAAGTGTAGGAATGAACCCATGGGCTTGGGTCACGGCGTTGGAGTTGATGGCATGCTTCAGTCACGGGATTTGCTGGGAGCGAGATAAACCGGTATGAGAAGAACTAGTTGTGTTGATATCAAAAGCCAACCTTACTTTGAACACCCAATCCTATTTTGCCTGATTTGCCCAACCTCGGCGGACCCCTTTATCCCGAAGAAGCGCAATACATGCCAGAAACAGCCATCTTCAGACTTTCATAAAACCCCTTGTGTAACTCCAAGACTTGCTGACACGAATCATTCCAACCCAACGCCGAAGGTCCCCTGTCCTTGCCTCAACCGCCTCATCTGTACTTCATCGCGCACCCTGCGGGGACGAACTCTGCGTAACCTCTTCAAAATCAAGCTCCCACTTATCCACTTCCTTGAACTTCTTGGCTGCCTGCCTCAGCTCATCTGCAGACGGCGTGCTTGTGCTCTCGCCACTCCCATTTTCGAAAGTATCATCTGGAAGCGGCAGGAAGCGGCTGTGCTCGTGATCATCGTCGTCGCCGCCTGACTCTTCGCCTTCATTCTCTTTGTCAGAGGAACGGCGAGAGTAAGTTTGATTATTTCGCATGGGAGGCTTATCGGAAGCAGGTTGCCTAGACTTCAGAGCCTGCGCCGTGCGTCCGCCTCGTGAAGCTGGTCTGGCAGCTCCTCCACGACTTGGTGGCCGACTTCCCTGTCTTCGTCGAGCAGCCCGACTGTCCAGATACGAGAGTTCGTCCTCGTCGTGTGCCAAGCCAGATGTGTCATACTCTTCGTCGCTCTCCAGCCCTAGAGGGTCCCTTTGCTTTTTGTACCGGCGCTTTGGAAGCAGACTGGTCAGATCAGCTGTTGTGAGTTTAGGAGAAGGTTGCCGTCGGGTTGCAGCTCGACCTCGAGTTTCATGCGCCTGGATCTCTGCGTAGTTTGGCGAGTGTGTCAGCGAGGGGGGGGAAGAGACATCTGAAAAGTTATCGGCGCGAACAGGCGTTGTGACAGATGGCCTCCGCCGTCGCTTGGCCAAGGTGTGGATATCGGGCCAAATGCCGTCTGCCTCCTCTGAATCACTACTAGCAGGTGGCGCCATGATCTCTTCGTCGTTAACTGGTGTAACAGGTCTGTCCATAAGAACGGGCGAGGGGCCCAGAGGGGACGAAATAGATGAGAGTAAAGAATCGCTTGCGCTATCGTCAACGTCATTTTTCTGGCCTGTGACTTCTGCTTCTTTATCTGACGCTTCGTCCTTGTCCTCCACTTCGACGCGTGACATCTTCTCCGGTCTATCGCTGCTTGGGAGCGCATCTTCGCTCTTCCGCTTCCGGGGTCCTAAATCTGCAGGTGGTTCCGGAGTGGCCTCGCGCTCATCCTCAAGTTCGGCTTCAGGTTGAGTCCCCCGTCGATTGTTGAGTGGTGTCGATTCAGCCTCAGGGAGGAACTCCTCCTCGCTCTCAGACTCTTCTTCCCGTCCCGCGCTGGTGTCGATTGGTCGGGGTTTTCGCGCAGTCCCCAGAATACTTGGTTCCCGCGCGCGTCGTTTAAAGGCGCCAAATTGGAGAGTTGAGCTAATACTGGGCGTATTACCGCCGCGGCTACTAGGTCTGATGGGAGGATCGTTTCGCCCAATGATGCTGGACTGGCGCGGTCTGCGCTTGAAGTTGCTCAAGTTCAAAGACGAGGTATCGGTTGAGCGCACTCCCTGCATGGCATTGCCGTCCTCGAAACTATCGTCGAGGTCACCAAACACGCTATCCGCCAGATCCAATCCTGTGGTATCCCTCCGCTGCGCAGGTGTGGCCGTCACGCGTCGCCCACCTTCAACTGAGCTGCCTGAATCCTCATCTTCAGCGTTTTTACCGATCGTAGAAGTAGGGTCCTCATTGGCCAGCCTGTCGAGCGCCGCATCGCGACGTCGGTTGGCGGCGAGAACTGCCTGCTCATCGGCCACGCTGGCGCGGGCGCCTGAACGTCGCATCGTTCGTCTACGACCTCTTTCCGGAGACTGGTCTTGGCGCGGGAGTTCGTTATCGCTTGGGCCTTCAGCCTCGGGTGTAGGCGATCGTGCAGGAGCTTTCGCAGATTTTGTGCGCGCACGTCGTGCACGTTTGGATCGTGGCATTGTGAATGAGATCAGTATTGCACGCTGTTAAGTGTGTGCGAGGGACTTTCGAGGTAGACAATCGAGTCGTCGATGCGACCAGCCTACAGCTGTCCAGGAGACTCGAGGTTGCGCTTTGGGAGAGAGGAGGTGCGGCTATGATGATGATATTGTGTGGGAGAGAAACACGTCAAAGATACGCGTCGCGACAGTGCGAGGTACGTACCGGCAACGGGAGGGCCCATCAAAAAACACCGGACGCTTTGACCACTGCATCGCCCGGAGCTTCAACCTCAAGATCGGCATCAATGGAGCCGGCAACGCGGCATAGAGTCCGATGTCCAAAACTCACTTCTCGCTCTGTCGCAGTGCCGTAATGAAATTAAACTAGACTAGAAAGATATTCGATGGAATTGATATGCTACACTTGTTCTATGGAGATATTTTACACAAGCCTTAACAGGTCTATGCACATAGGCTTTGCCCAGCCTCATGCCTCTTTTCATACAAGATTCCATTCCTTATCGTACATGGCGTAAAGAAAACGGCCAATTCAAATGGCTAAATCAGAGCCTGTCCCTTGAACATGCTGTGCTTCACCTCCGCAACAACATCCTTTCTGTCATCATTGCCGACAAGTACAATACCACGACCACGTCGTCCCATTCGTCCAGCGCGGCCAAGTCGGTGGATGAAGTCAATGGTCGTGTGAGGCACATCGTAGAGGATGACGTGGCGAACAGCCAACGTATCAATACCCCTTGAAGCCAGATCCGTAACGACTAGCACCCTCACGTTGGCGAGGGATCGCTGTCGAGACGGGATGGTTGGAGTTGGGATCCTGAGGGGTTCGGCAGAAGTAAAGGTCTCAAGAATCTCGCCGTGGCGCTTCTCGGGCGTGTCCCTGTGAAGGGCCTCGGCATTGATACCCTTTTCTTTAAGATAGCCAGCCAACTCCTCAGTTTTCTCACGCTCGTTCACAAACACCATGATACGGCGGACGTCGACTTCACCCTTGACAGGGCCGTCGTGGCTGGATGATTCGCGGCCAATGGAGTAGATGGCATCAGCACAAGCGAGATCCTTCTTGTTGCGATAAGGATCTTTTGAGACATCGATGACACCAAGCTGAACACGTCTGGGGATGGCGTGGAGGTTGGGAGTAGTGATTCGGATCATCTTGGGGTAGTTGGTGGCGAGGAAGTTGTTGAGCTTTCGAGGGATAGTGGCGGAGCAGCAGACGAACTGCTTTAGGGATGGCGATGCTCGCTCAACGATGCTGGTCGTCACGGGAGCGAAGCTTCGGTCGAAGAGCGAGTCTGCCTCATCCACAATCAGATGGGTTACCCGCGAGAGAATGTTGGGGTCCGAGTCGGCGATGGATGCGAGTAGGTGAGGTGTCGAGACGATAATATCGACTCCTCTGGGCCCGTACAAGTTGCGCTGAATCTGTTGCGGTTTCAAGTCGGAAGATAACAGCTCCGTCTTGAATCTGGCGATGTGCGATATTGACTTGGACACTTTTGTGACCTGGTGGGCGAGCTCCGCCGTGGGAACGAGAACGACGACCTTGGGGCGAGCCATTGTAGGATGAGGCTCATCGAAAGGCTTGGCTTTAAAGTTGCTCGCCTGCTGTCGCTCCTTCTCGATTTCCCATCGCTCTCTATAGGCCTTAATATCGGGATCCTCAGCCTCAGCAATCTTCAAAGCGTCGATGGCTGGAAGAAGGTAGGCCAGAGTCTTCCCGGAGCCCGTCTCCGCAGCCAGGAGGAACGACTTCGTCTCATCTGTAGGCTTCTTCGGGTCTTCGGGTCCCCTTTGTCCCAGCAATGCAGGAATTGCGAGTCTTTGTACAGGCGTTGGCTTGATGTCGGTCATGCCCTTGAAGAGCTCCTCGTTCACGGCGACCTGGAGAACGGGGATCAGGTCGAAAGTGTCGAAAGAATCGTACTCGGTCATGGTTTCCTTCATCACCGCCCTCTTCCCATACGAGATTGTGGCTAGGGCGCGTTGCATCTTGAGCGCCTTTCGATCGTCATCTCTCGCACCTCGTCTGCTGTCCCTTTCCCTTCCCTTCCCTCCTTTCGTATCCTTGGCCGCCAAAGTGCGTTGCCGGGCGTCCCTTCGGGCAGGATCGACGTTCGCGAAAGTCCTGTTCATGCCACCGAAAGGGCCGGGGGCGTCTCGGCGTGTTCGACGGTCATCGCGAGATGGGGGAGCTTGGTCGACTCGGTCGGAGAGAACCATGCGCGAGGGGCGAGCCTTTGAGCGCTGCGACAAGAAACGCTGGGCCAGACATGGCTGCAATGGTGCGCGCACTGAGGAAGCTGGCCGAGCTGTGAAAAGGCAAAGCGAATATATTGAATTCACTGCCGCGCGCTGCATTGTGGCGGGAAAATATTGGTTGCTAGCCGTTGCTTATTGAAGCGTGGTTATCTTCCTTGCTGGTCGTTTTTTTTCTTCTTACATGTCGGTCGTCGGAGTTTTTGCACCGACCATAACGCACGGTACGTACCCCCCACCTGACGACTTCGCCATCTCCTTGAATGTGATAAGCCTCCAAAGAGGTCACGAAAGAGCGTTAAGCCAATCTAGATTAAGCAGAGCGGCAGTACTTTATTTCCCCCGGATTCATGTATACGTAATAGAAGTTCCCCAAGAGGTTAGTAGATATAGATCGTAATATATCTTCTAGAGCTTTTAAGGAGGGCCTCGAGGTTTCTCCTTGGTACGTGGGGTACCACGTGATCTATGTGGAGCACGGTACGGGCTTGGAGGCTTATCATTCAAGGAGATAGAGCCATGAACATGTCATTGGAGACAGCCTTGAAGCTTTGATTAAGCTGAAATAATGAAAGACGTTCCTTCGTTGCGCCCTAGGAATCGCATAGGTTCTATGAAATGCTCATACCGACTCTGCCACCAAGACCTCGTTTGCGCCATTCCTATGTCGTTGCCAATCGCGAATCCCTCATCCCGTCCTTCGATATTATTCCCAAAGCTCTACCCAAGCCAACAACTCGCCGGCCTTGATCAGGCTGAAGGGTTAACCTAGTAATCAGTAGTCTGCCACCATCCTAACCCAATAGCGACCGCGAGTGCTCCAGTGGTAACGATCCTGATCAACCCCTTATTAGCGGAGTTCTTGTCGAAAGCGAAAATTGGCTCACATAGGTAGTACACTCCCGCGGGAGCTTCGAGATGACTCGCCAGCGGGCGATACTCCCTTTGGCGCTTTTTGGCTTTCCGAGGTAGAGGCATTGGGCTCGTCTTGTGAAGGCGAAACAGAGCTCGACTTTGGGCATGTGAAGATTTGGTCTTCAACGGATTTTCCAGCTGAGGGGGCGCCATCAGCTTCGCCCTCAATTTCCTGGGCATTTGCAACCGCCGAGGTCTCACCCGTGGTGGCGGCACTCGAGGCCGTACCGGATTGATCATTCTGAACCTCATAACTTTCATCTTTTTGAGACAATGACACGCCATCGGCGGTCTTCTCATTGGGCTTTGCCTCTGAGGTTTTCATTACCACAGCTTCATCCTCCTCGCTTGGAGGCGACTTTACCCCAGTATTTGTCCCTTTCGTGTTGGGATTGGGTAACGAGACAACAGGGGGGTTTTGGGACTTTTTCTCGGTCGGCGGCTTGGGCTCTTCCGCAATCGAGCCCAGGGAGACTGCCGAGCGCGTCCTTCCAAAACTGTGGGACAGTCTACTCTCCCGCCTCCTGGTGGTAGTAGGACTCAAAGGGGCCGGCGACAAGCTCAATTCGTCGGTCGAATCGAGGCTGGCTCTTCTAGAAGAGACCACACGAGGTGATGATGGGATGTCGTCAAGGTGGGTGTGATCCTCGTCGAGGTGAGTTTGGATCGTTCGGAGAGCATCAAGGATTGAGCCACGATCTGAAGGGAACTTTTCGAGCGTAGGGTCATTTACATCGATTTCAGCCGTGTCGCTCTTCTTCAACTTCGCTTTCGAATGCTGCTCTGGGCTATTGCTCGCGCTCGGAACGGCCTCGTGATCTGAGTCGCCATCTCCAAAATCGTAAGCACCCAAACATTCGTGTGCAAAAAGTGGCATCTTCATATCTTCTGCTTCATCCTTGCTGCTGTCAGGTTCCTGAGAGGTCGAAGTCGGCTGTGTATCAAGCTCCACGTTGATTGCCGGAGTGTTGATGCTGACGGGAGCGATCTCCTCCTCTGTGGAAGAGTCGGACACGGTCAAGAGGTTATTATGGTTTCCGAAATTATCGGTTACTATTGAGTCAGAAGACGTTAGATGACTTGACTGCACGGGATGCCGACGAAAACTTACCGACAGGATAGTTTTCAGCCAGAACCCACCAGTCGCCATTTCCCATGCGAAGCTTAAATTGGTACTCTTTGCCAGACTCGACCATGACCTTGGATTGGAACGTATGCTCTCCATCATGGTTTGTAGTGTAATCCATCTCTTGCTGTTCCCATTGTGGATCGGAGAAGGAGCCCGCGAGGAAGATTGGGGGTGAAGCTCCGGGCTTTTTGAAGGTGATAGTGAAGGGGGTTTTAGACGACATTGTAGGAGTGTAATGCACTGTTTCTGTGAGCGACACGCAGCCAGGTGGTAGGCGTAACCATACACAACCCAATCTCTTCTTGAATGTATCAGATCATGGAGCTCCGAGAGAGGTAAATAGCTTCTGGGAAAGAATGACATTAGCGGCGATGTCTTTAGTCTCGGTGCGCACGAGAATCAGACGATACGCAAGGGTACAACGTACATCTGCCGGTAGGCGGAGTTATTCCATCACAGTGCATTGACCGAAGGCACCGCGTGAGAAAAGACGAGGAAACTGAGGAAGAGAAAGGGCAAGATGACGAAGACGGCAGCGGTAATGATGCGGGATCAATTGTCAAAGAGGAGGTGAAATGACGACAATCGATGCAACACCAACTTCGACGTTTGTAGGGGAGGAGGCTGAGAAGGGAGAGAAACTGGGGGATGCCCAGATGCACCCCAAGGCCTTAAAATTGAGAGGCCGGCTCAAGGCGCTCAAGCTGGCGGTTGGGGTTAGACACGTGAAGGGCGGTACTCGAGTACATTCAGGTTACATGGAATTGCCTACCTACTTACAGCAGCTCCAACTGTACTAGGTAGGGAACGCCGTAGGACTGGGACGTCATTGGAAACCCGCCCTTGGAAAGGACGGGAGGCGAAGACGAGAGTTGGTGAGGGGAAAGTACCGAACTCTAAAAATGGCGGAAATAGGAGAAACGGGACGCGAGCTTAGCTTCTTGTTAATATATTATGGATGGCAATTGACTGCTTTGCCTGGTGTGGCATTGTTGAAATACTGTGTCTACGTAGCTACCAATCCAGCTGCAGCTCACATAATCTGATGCTGATCACGAGCTACGCACATGGAGATAAGCTGACTCCCTGAGGCAGCTGCAAAGCGGGCAGATCAGGATATGTCGACTGCATTGGACGTTAAAACGTTGGAGCATTGCTTGAACAGCTACCCGGCGAGCTAGTGGCCACTGCCCATAACCCTGCAAAAAACGTCTTTAGTTGAGAATTCGAGGGCTTGTTGAGGTCTTCAGAGCTTTGATATTGGCCGTGCGTCCCCGCATTCCACTTCTTAGCTTTCATGATGGATGACGCCGACTGGATGACAATCGCTGCATTTTCATACTGTGCCTACCCCGAGTCCAGCGGAATTCCTTATTAGCCGAGAGTCATAAGCAGAGACTATTCATCTAGATCTCGATATTGAGGCTCTATAGCAGGCATTACTTAATTGGTTTCTGGGAAGAGCTCCAAATCCAGGGCATTTCACTGTCCATGTCTCCACTCCCAACCAGACCATGTCGATTCGATGGCACTAAAGTTCTCCATCAGAGAGCCACATTTACCAACCGGGCTCGGATAGTTCTACCCGGCCCGCCCATAAATTGTCTGAATACCTAGCTGGATTTCGTTATTAACTCTCCCTATCTTGAAGTCTATATATTTAACTGATGATACCTACCAATACACTTTCGCCCTCATCTATATCCTCTATGGCTGACGAAGGATGATTCGTAAACAGGCGAACTTCGCAAGGCCCGCTTCGTAGACAAGCATCATGCAGACTTAAGCATCAATCCAGCTAAGATAAGCCCTTGTGGCGCAATGGTCAGCGCGTATGACTTCTAATCATAAGGCTGCCAGTTCGAGTCTGGCCTCGGGCTTTTTTGCCTTTTCTTTGCCTTGTTTTCCTATTGAATTTGTGAGCACCTCAAGTGCTACAGGGCATAAGGGGCACAGCTAAGCACGTCGTTGCCTCTATTTTCCGGAGCTCTACGGATACCTTAGTCTCCCTTCCAAAAACGATCACTGCAACTGCTCAACACCGCTCTGGCGGCTCCACTCCTCCGGAAGGCGGGCCCCCACCAACCATTCCGAAGTGGATGCAGCAGACTCAAAACATCTGCCAGTGAATTAATTTGGTGCAGGCCTGCCAAACTCTGACCTCATCGATTGCACACCTAACGTTAGAGACTGCACCAGATACCAACATCTCTAACTCGCTGTTTCGGTTCTCGATCAATCTTTACTTGGCTCGCCCACCTTCGCCAGTTGCGTGCTTCAGCTGCCTCATCCCGAGACGTCGCCGTGAGCTTTGAATTCGAGCTTCATCACCATCGTCGCATCGCACGAACCCTCCCTCCTACGGCGATTCACAATGTCCATTCCACCTCAACTCATTCGTGTCAAGCGCAAGCACGATGACGAGTCACCTGTGACCTTTCTTCGTACGGTCTACCCCGCCTCTGCAAATTATTTATCGCGGTATCTGACTCGAACCAGAGTTTGACGAAGGCGCGAAACGCCATCGAACTGGCAACAATTGGGTCTATCAAAGGAGACATGCCGCACCTCAGTCTCCCACAGAAGCGCCCGCGAGGCCCTTTCGCGATGCCAAACCCGTTATCCATGTCTCCGTCCCCAACGACGATGCTTCCCAGACAAAGAGCGAGCCCACTGCCCAGGCACCAGCTCCTGCTCCCATCACTTCTGCCTTTGATACAAAACCCGTCGATACTTCTAGGCTCGCCGAGCCTCGACGCTTTCATATATCTAGAAGGATGATGATGACTCCTGCCGGAAGCCAGCCTTCTGGTGCTGGCTTTAAGAAGAAAGGACGATATGGACCTGCTGTTTTCGTTGAGCGAAACCGGGCCAAGGCTAGCCAACGAGCCTCACGAGTCCTCAAATCAATTCAAGCATCTGTGACTCCGCTGTCCGAGCAGCAAGATCAGGCCGCAGCCCTGGCTATGGACAGCCCAGCGGACGCCCAGCGCCTCAAGAAGCCAGGAGTAAGGAGCAGGCAACGCTCTCCTCAGCCAGACGCCAATGCGCGTGCTCCTCTGCCGGTGTCTGCCATGAACCCCCACACCGAGGACATGTTAAGGATCGCCGCCGATATGAACGACTGGGTTATGAAGGAGATTGGCGCAAACCTCCAAGACATGGAGCAAGAGATGCAAAGGACAGAGCGGGCCAAATTTAAGCCAAAGGCTCCAGCCAAGAGATATCAGGAGCGTCATCCAGAAGTGATGGTCAGCGGTCCTGGTTCTAAGGAGGTGGATATGGCCATGAGCGACGTGAGTGATATGGAGGATGACGATGACTGGGTTATTGAGGAATACGTCCGCGTCCCCGCCCGCGCCATGACGGTGAACGTGGCCCCAGCAGACGTCGGTGTGTTGGTCCTCGATGGAGAGGGGGATAGCAACTTATTCTTTGGCCCTGACAACGACGAAGACGAGGAGCTTGACGAGGACGATGAGGACGAAAATGGTATGTTGCTATTCTTGGACGAGACCACCCAGTGTGAAGACCTTGAGAGGAACGAGGCTAACATGGCAACTCGGTAGCCGAGAACTACTACACCGCAGACTACCCTGAGGATGAGGTGGAGTCGGACGATGAGTACGGACGGCACCCGTACGGGTATCGCAACGGGAAAGCATCAGACGACGAGGAGTTTGATCACATAGACTATGACGAAAACGACGATGAGATGGTCCTTGAGGGAGACACCGACAACGATGCCACAATGGCCCGCATCAAAGCCTACATGAAACGGAGCCGTGCTTTTCACTAGAGATAGATCACTACAGATTTTGAGGCGTCACACTTCAGCCCTCCTCGACAAACACCAAATCGACATGTCCAACAGATGTGCAAAAGCAGACGTGCCAACACAATCAACACAATCAACGCTCAACCAGATATAAATGTCGACAAAGCACGACCCTGTGCTACCTATGCAAGCCACAACGGTGGCCCCCTGGCGCGTGACACAGTCGCCATTTGCCCATCAGACTAACCTGCAGTTCCACCAACGACCAACAAGGAGCAACATACCCAGTCCGGCATTCCCAGCATTCACATTTCCAATCTGCAAAAGGATTACGGAGTACGCACGGTGGGCCCCGTCACACGGTGTCGATTATTTGCGTGGGAGTGATTGTCATCCTCGCACCTCGAGACGGCGACAATTGTTGGCTGGCTCCGGCATCAGGCTTGAATTGCATCGAAATGATCCTTTGTTGGACAGTGCAGGGCGTCTATGACAGTGAAGTACCTTGCATCTGCCCAACTACAGCACCCTCCTCTCCTCTAGACCACGCCCACGTACATATCCGTGCACGCCGCACGAACTTTTCATTCTTTGATGCACTCAGATACATACATCACAAGGTTACCAGGGGTTGGCTTATCTTGCAGGCCGCTGGCCACGGTGTATTGTCCCGATAGGGTCAACGTGGGAGAGGCACATGAATCTAATAGCATTGGATATTGAGTTATTTTTTTATACTTCTGAAGTGCTCAACCATGAGAAATGGCCAGAGTGGAAACATTCAAGTTGTACACATCAATACAAGGGATGTAGAATGAGATCAACTAATCAAAGCTTAGCTACATGCTCGCTGGGTAGCCTCCCAATACCCTTTCTTGCCGGCCCGTCATGCTCATTCCTCTTCATTATTTTTAGATGGTCCATCGCCATCATGGTCTAGTCGTACAAACACGTGGGTACCGTCAAGCAATCATCTGCCCATACCCACTCGGCCAGTGCCTGACCCAACAAGCCCCGAGACTCCTTGGGTTGCTCATTTCTCTCATACTGTCTTATCTTAACTTAGTTGCTTGTTCTCATTTTCTCCATCTCTTCTTATCGGCGTTGGTAATCGTTATATTTAAAAAAAAAAGAGAAAATAAAGAAAATATTCAGGCAGAAATGTGTAAGTGACAAAGGAAAGGCAGTTACAGGCGTGACGGGATGAAAGGTACATGGGATACATGATATTCGTGTCGTCAGAACCTCGGTCGTAGCGGAGAACTTGATATGAAAATCCCAGAAAATGGGAAATGGGAACTTTGTCTCGTCAATGGTGAGGGCCTCGGCCACTCCGTCTTCGTTATTGTTGGTGTTGGTCGTGTCCATGTGTTTGTTAGTGGTTGGTTGGTCCTATGTTGGTGGCAGCATCGTTTCGCTTTGTCTATAGCTTTAGGCGTCGCTGCTCCTTTCTTCGTCTCCGTTCTCGTCGCTCACGGTACTGTAGAGCTCGCTTCGCAGCTAGTTTGTTTGTTAGCATCGCCACTGTTAATTACATCCAGACACGAAGAGTACATACCCCAGTCTCGAGCCTTGAGCTTAAGCTCAGGGTCGACCCAAGAATAATTTACCGCCCGCTCAGGGTACCGCTGGGCAATACCAAGCGGCTCCATGGGCTTGTCTTGGCTGTCACGCTCCCGACACTTGATACTGATGTGACGAGGCTCGAGGTCGTCCTCATTGTCGAAACAGAGCCAGCCATTCTGGTCCCAGATGGGTATACGCTGGTTCATGCGGTAGTACCAGGCCT
The DNA here is from genome assembly GCA_014824385.1 of Fusarium cyanostomum. Taxonomy (NCBI): domain Eukaryota; kingdom Fungi; phylum Ascomycota; class Sordariomycetes; order Hypocreales; family Nectriaceae; genus Fusarium; species Fusarium cyanostomum. The sequence continues at coordinate 13,963 of JABCKW010000236.1, read as the reverse complement.
GGAGACCCTGGACGGTGCGTTCGGGGGTGCGGCCAAATCGGGCGGCGAATTCTTGCTTGATGCGCTGCCACTTCATCTTCTTGTCGTGCCAGGCCCAGATGATGAAGTCCCCTTCCTCGGTCGTGTACTTCTGGTTGATATGGCGGTTCTCGCCCTCGGGCGGCGGGCTGGGGTAACAGTCCATGCCTTCTCGGGCGTGCAGGGGCGGGCTACTTAGAGTATAGCCATAGTATGCTTCAGGGTTGCTGTAGCTGCTCTGGAGCGGTTGCCGGGCATGGTCAATGGCGAGGGCGTACTGGCTGAGGCTGGTGATGGTTCCTCGCCTTGAACCAGAGTAATCGACAGTTGGGTCTTCCACGGAGCGGTCTCTAAGAGTCCATGATGGTTGAGGCTGAGTGATAGACTGTAGTGGCTGAAGAGCGGTCGGGTGGCGAGGAATGCTGGGCAATTGGGGAGAAGGAGCCCAGGAGTTGACTGGTCCGTGGGCTCGAACAAGAGCCTCTACGCCTTGATCGAATTCCCCTAGACTAGGAAGCCTTATGGGCGAGTCATCACAAGGGGAGTTGAGATGGTACAGTCCCGGAAGGGTCGTGAACTCTTGAAACTGGGAGCAATCTCCTATGTTTTCGGTTGGATAAATGAACCCTTTCTGAGTAGAATTAACAACTTACCCTCGAACTTGACTCTAGGACTTCCAGAATCTGATCCAGGAGGGGTTTGCGGTTGTATCTGGCGTTGAGAAGAGACAGTTGCTGTTGTAAGGTTTCCCCTAGACTCGTCTGGAGATTTCGAAGGTGCCCCGACGACGTCCAAGAATGGTTGGATACTCATATTGCCGATAAACAATTCAATAAGCAAGCGGGAGGGGGGGGATGATGTGCTGGGCTGTTGTTATGATCCAGAGTGGTTTGTTATGATTCAGGTGGAAGGACGTCGCCTCTTGAAGAGTTGCCAAAGAGGTCGAGAAGCGGCAGGTCGAAACCTAGGTAGTTAGAGGCTGGGTAGAAAGGGTCTGTAAGGGCAGTGGTCCGGCGAAACTAGACGCGCCTCGATACACCACACTCAAGCAAGGGGCAAAGGTGAGCGAAGGGGGTTAAGTAGGGAAGGGAGGATTTAGGCGGAGACCATTGAAAACTGCGGGTACCTTTGTCGAGATATAGCATCCAGACTTGAGGGGTCCTGGGTCTCTTGTACTCAGCTGGCAGATGGATGTGTCGAGCCCCGATACCTCTGTAGGGTCAAGGGAAGTCTGATCGCTGTGCTAATACAACCTTTTTCTTGTTCTCCCGTCCGGTACCTGAATCATCGATGATAAGCCGTCCTCAAAGGAAGACGGACCAGGTGATTGTCTCGACTTGTGAAGGGGTCTGTGTGTCACCCCTGCTCGATACAACATAGACGCTACCAACAGTCCCTAGACAAAGCGCCTCCCCTGGGAGAACACCCTCCCCGCCATCAGAGGAGACAATGTGGAGCGAAGTGCAGATATCAGCCAAGACGTTGTGGAGCGCAGGGGTCAAGAGAGACAGCTCTGTCCATTGCTGCGAGTTTAATGTGCCGTCCCTCCGTCGGCGTCTTCTGCTAACACTTGTAGACGCTCGCCCGCGACGGGACGACAAACTTACCTACTTTACCTATAGGCTGCTCTATCTGCCATCCGAGGTGGAGTGCTTAGAGTCGCATCCTGTATGATGCATCCAAGACAGCGGCAAGCCGTAATTAGGAGCAGAGCGTCTAGATCCCGTCGGTAGTCTGGTGCTACTACATCCAGGCTAAGCTCCTACCGCCAAAAGAGAAGGAGGAAAGCGAAAGAATTGCGCGAGATGAAGGGAGCAAGGTAAACTTGTCTCCGTAGCATGAAGCCGGCGAGAGGGGCCTGCATCGCTTGTAAGCAAGGGGAGGGTAGTTAGCGGAACAACCCATCCCTAATTCAAGGCACACGAGCGAGCCTTGCTGTATACTGTGCTTTGCAAGGAATCATGGACCCAGGACCAGAAAGGGCAGCCAACACTCGCACTGAAGAATTCAATCGCACGGCCCCTATCATTTTCGACAATCAACCTGTCCGGCTGAAGCTGTAAGGACGCTGAACGTAAGCACTGTGGGGCTGGCAGCTTGAAGTGCTGGGGTTCCCATCCATGTCTCCATTTGACGCACATGAGATCGCGCGAGTTTGGGCTTGCACTGTCCGGGGCCAACCCTGTCTTTCAGATCCCAACCAGATCTCGCCTCGATTGGCCCGAGATGGGTGCGAAGGGCATCGGGACCAGGGTTGCCACTGTGCTGGGGTTTCCAAATCTGGCCAATCCGCTATCACTTGACTACCATGAGCAAGCTACAGTACCTGTAGAAACTTTGTTTGCCCCAATAGCCCACACCTGTTGGGTGATGATGGATAGCAGTGTGGCCCAGAACCGTCCTGCTGGGACATGGCTGTGATTGGTTTCTTTTCCAGTCGAACTTGGGTGAGATTTGCGAAACGTCCGTGATGCCACTGGACACAGAAAAGGCAGGACATGATTGAGTAGAACAGTTGCACGTTGGCCGCCGACTTACATCCTCTGCATGCGGCAGACGGGGGCAGTATCTTGGGCCTGGCTCATAAACAGTATCTGAATTAGGTGCCGCCACCACGGCCACTGGTTCAATAGCTCTGTGGGGGCATTATCGTCGAGACTGGACAAGGGTTTGGTCATAGCTGAGGAGAATGAATGGCCAGTGGGGCAAAACAGCAAAGGGGACGGCTGTTCGTCAGCTATCATGAGCAATCAAATGTGCTAGCCTTTGCCGTCTTCCACAATGCCGTAGGAACCTTACCTGCTGCGGCCTAGATCAAGGAAAAAGAAAGGGCAAGGTGTGTACTCCCAAGCGGCGCTGAACATGGGCATGGGTGGTTGATGACATCCAATGGCCGATGACATGGGGCAGAAAAGTGAAAGGGAAGAGAAGGGAAATAGCAAAGGCGACTGGTATCAGGCCAAAAATCTGACAGGTAGGATATAATGTCTTGGAGCTCTTGCTCCGCTTGGTTGATCAACAGCGAACTACGCAGTCAATTCGAGTCCTCCTCGACGAGTCATTTCTTGGGGCAAGAGACGTGCGACGACTAGTTCTGCGTGTCTTGATGATAATGATGCAGGGTCGTCTCGGCTCCAACTTTGGAGGGGGCGCGACCGTAGCATCTGAGCAGAAAAAAATCAGGTTTGAGAGTGTCAATTGTCGTCAAGAGAGCCAGGCGTCAGCTTCTACCTCTCTGCGCGAGTTTTGGCTCTGTATGTCTCTTGTTTCGTCTTCATCGTGGCAACGGCTCACTTCCAAGAAACTGTGCCTCTGTTGACGGTCCCTATCAGGTATGGCAATGGACCAGTGGATGTGCCTTTTCTAGGATTATTCAGCCATCGTCGGCAGTTGAGCCATCATAAATCTCCATCACAATCGAATACCGTACTCTGCAGATGGCGGTAGATGAGATCAGTAAGAGCCACTTGCATCCCGTTGCACTCTGCATAAGCGCGCAATGATAGTGTCCAGGGCGCCGTCGTGAAGACATGCGGCCAAGCGTCATCGGTCATCACCACCAACAGCGACCGCTTTGCTTTTTTGCTAGCCTTGGCCGATGCCGCGAACACGGCGGATGGCTGCACGTTGGGCTACGCCGCCACGCTTTGCCAATCCTAATCCGGTTGACGCTGCAGAAACGCGATGCTGCTTGGGGCGGTATTAAATGGCCAGCGACTCCAAGTAAGCGATGACTGTTGGAGGCGAGGGCGCTGAGAATCGATGAGTCGGGATGACGGTGGTCATCGAATGTGTGTGGTCAGTGACCGCTGTTGGATAGAAGTTGAAATTCAGATCTCGCAAATGCAATGTGTTTGGTTAGGTAATTCAAGTCAGGGAGGAAACCGCCGTGCCCTCACAGCCTGAGGCACTCGTAACAAAGCCATCCATTCCAAATTTCCATTCATTTCCCGGGCAGGTAACATCTTGCGACCCAAGGTAGGTACATACGTAAGGTAGGTATTCAAACCACATGACCGAAGCGCCGCACAGCCATGCCAGCGTCTGTCGCGTCTACTGTTGGCCGCTGGCTCGTCCTCTTCGGCCGCCACACGTCTCATCAACCCCCGAACCCGAGCTGCCAGCGTTTGCTTTTTTAAATCGTTGAACATGTCAGCAACTGTCATTGCAATTGCTTTTCTCCTTTCCCAGCCGCAACACCACCTCCGCCTCCCCATTTCTCCACCTAGCATCATCCACCTTTCTCGTGTAGTCACTATGACCGGCGCTACCTCCGGGTCTCGTCCCGGAGCCGAAATCTACTGAGAGTCATCGTACTAATCAAACATGACTCGGACGCATCTCTTGGCTTCGGAATTTGAGTTTTTGCACATCTTTCCTGAATTCTGACATTCTCCACATGTTCCCAGTCCTCTGCGACCTCGGTCGAACCAGGTACACGGGTGAGACGGGCCGTTCGAGGTTCGGTGCAGTTCGTCTCCTCATTCGTTCCTCTGATGTTTCTAACTTGCTGAAGGCAGTGGGGGAAACGGCAGCCAGCATGGTGGCATGACGGCCTAGGAAAACGGCCCTCTGGAAACTCCAAGCAGATGTCAGTCATCGTTAGACAGACACCTGTCTAGCCCAGAGGCTTTGTGTTTAGTCCTCTCCTACTCTGTCTTCCATTCGCATTGCCGATGGGTGTCGGAGTGCATCATCTTATCTCAAATTAACACTATCCATATGTAGTTCGATGATCCCAATCAGGTGGAACAGAGCAGCAAGTCTCATTCACTATGTTACAAGCAAAGACCGAAGCTGTTACACAACCACCAGCAAACTCTTCCAAGACAATATATCCCTAAAGCTTTCGATTGCTTAGTCACACTATCGCGATCGGATCCAAACTAGCCCTCACTGTTTCCTTTTGAGGAAGAAACAAAGGGTTTGTCCTGGTTTATCCAGCCCCGCAACAGTTATTGGCAGGTCTTGACGATCCTCGACGACAGCTGACTAGGCATGTCCTGTCCTCTACGAGGTTAGAGAAGCGGGATGTTAAGAATAACTACCGGGTCTGTTTAGCCTAATTATTTTGTTTGTATCATAATTCATCTGATGCTAACAAAGCCGGCCTATTGGCAAGGACTGGCTCGTGGCGAGGCGAGCCTTTAGCTTTCCAGGTTGTCACCTCTCAACTCGTGATGCTCTGACCGCAGTTGCACTTATAAGCTGAACGTCCCACAACCTCGGCCAGCAACTGGATCTTCGCCGGATCTACGTAGGGGACGCCTTGTAAACTCGACGACTATGAATGGTCAATGGCCAGTCTCTAGGGTATGAAAAAGAGCCTAGTGCGGTAGCTCCGTGACGAACGCTATCTCGGTTAACTCCCCTCGACTTGCGACAGGGGTCGCAGATCGACAGATATCCCGCTGCATTTGCAGACGGCAAGACTTTTTAGTGCCAAGGGTCCCGATCCGTCTGAAGCCCTGCTCGGCTGGGCAATAAGTAAACGACCTATTACATGGTAGAACGCACCCATCAACCTCATATCCAGCATCCCTTCATCCGTGATGATCGTCGGATCCCCGTATGTTCGTCCGCTAGCTTCAGCCGTGCAGTCGCACATGGGCATGCGCATGGACATAGGAAAGGACCTTGCTAATCAACTACTCACGGACCCGAAACATCTTTCAAACTGGCACAGTTTCTCTTAGTCGGTAATACAGATCCCTTGGCGCAGCTGCAAGGATCTATTCGAGGCTGCTATCACCTATTCCGGACCCCAGGTATTCCAGAATGTATGAGGAAATGTGCAAATAACCTTGACCTGCATTACCTGTGCCTTGCCCGAACTTTTTTGTAGCCACCTGTTTGACTGTTCCCGCTTGTCTGCCGTGCCCCAAACGAGAGAAGTGCAGATAGCAGTACGGAGTAGCCAACCACCACAAATCTTGCAACTGGGAGATATCCGATTGCAGCGGCTGGCAAACTGGACACTGGAGTCGCCTCGTGATCCAGGCCTTTACGGCAGTGTTTTTCTTTTACTTTCCTCAACTCCAGTAGATTGAAATCTGATCACCTCAAGCCACGCCACAGATTCGGCAGCAACGCCCCCCCCAGTTGTCCAGCCATGCTTCATCTACATTTGAGGATGTGATGGCGATAGGTAGCTCATGAGACTTCGGCATAGGGATCGGAAGGCAGACCATGGCGCGAGCGGGATGAAATCGGTCTCAGCGGAGTATGAATATGTCACTCCATATACTATTGCATACCTAGTGTGCCCAAAAGCCCGTAGTCTGCTCCAAACAGGGTCTGTCTGTGCGCCAGGCATTGCCCGTGGTCTATCGTGCCGACGCACAGCTAGCATCGGCCGCCTTCGCATCTCAGGGCCCTCCCACGCCCTCAGTGCCTCTCAGGCTCTTAGGTGAGTTGTACCGAGTCAGAAACACCGAATCAAAAACACGGTCCCCTGAGCCGGGTTATCGGGCGGAGCCTCTCGAGCCTCCACTATTATCCTCCCAGGTCTCACCAACAGACGGCACACGTCTCGGTTCAGAGTCCGCCTCGGTCCGGAGTCCGCCTAAAGTTTAGACTCTACTTCGACCTGTGAAATTGAGCCAGTTCCTGGGAACGACTCGTCTCCCGAGAACCTCCTGATTCTGGCGTCAGCACAGACCGAGATTGACGAGATACTAGTAGATGACGATGAAAAGCAAGCAGATCAGGGACTTTGCCAACTCACCAGCCTCTCTCTTCTCCAGAGCTCAGAAAACTGCAATCGCTGTCCATCTCGCACTGCCACCCTCCCGCAGACTCGGCTTCGCCTATGGGGGATCCATATTTGCCTGCGGTGGAATGTTTGTTAGTTTGGGTTGGTGTCAAGTTTGGGTCACTTGACCTGCAAACCTACCAGGACCAAGAGCCGTGCTACTCTGCATGCCTCGCCGGCGGTAGACACTCAGCCCGCAGGTGAAAGCCTGAAAATCCTCCGTTTCGACACTGTCGGGGATGCGCCCGGTGAGGACACGGCCCAAGGCGATGACGACGGCGGCATGGGTGCATAGCACCACTGCGCGTCTTCCCTCCGCATCACAGCGGTCGATGATGGCTTGTACGGCCGCTGCAACTCGCCGATACAGATCGTGGATTGTTTCGCCTTTTCTCGACGGGGTTAAGGCTGACACATAATTTTCATCATAGGCTGGAAATAGCGCCCTGAGTCGCTTGGGCGAGGCTGGTACTGGGTGGTTGAACTGCGCTGCTCCAAAGAATTCACATAACCCATACTCGGGGCGGATCGTGACGGCCGCAGTGTCCTCGACGTTGGGCTCATCTTTTAGTTGCTGTTGCTTGAGTTCAACGAATGGTGTGATTGTTTGCAGGCACCGAAAGTATGGACTTGAGTATACGGCGTCGATAGGGGGGTCCAGAGTCATTAAGTGCTGGCCCATCTCCTTTGCTTGTGAAACTCCATGCGACGTCAAGGCAGGGTCTGCGGGGATGCCAGTCGGTGACCGTATGAACGCTGAGTAGACGCCTGTCAGAGGGTCAACGCTCCAGCCTGATCGGAACTGAGGTCGAAGTTGACTTGTTAATACTGAAGGAGACATGTTGGCAGCCGAGTCTCGCTGGGGGCGTTCCAGGCCGGGGCATGCCTTGTTTCAAGACTTACCCCATGGCGGGTGACGTAGATGACTTCGAGGGACATTATCCTACTCTATGGGCATTCGTATATGATGGAAGCAGTTGAGTAACTTTAGGATCTTATTGTTGTGATGTTGGTATGAATACGGCAATTGGTTTTCTAGGAGTTCCATGATCTTGGTGGACCTCGGGATCTCGGTGCTCGGGAGCCCACATGACGGTCGAATCGCTTTCGGCCCCACTTGCCAAACGGTCTCTAGCTGGCCGCTGGCCGGCCTCTCTTCTGACAATTGGGAAGTCAAAGATAGATAAGAGAGCGATAGAGATGGTAACCACGAAGGAACCTTCAACTCACCGCATTTCAGGGCTATACCTTTAATGGTTAAAGAAGAGGCATTGATGTTGACTATCGTCTCGACATGTCCAGTTCGGCCCAGCGCAAGGTGACGTATTCTAAAGGAGCTGCTCCCCAATGTCGTATGGATCGAATGTATTGTTTATGGAAATACGGATAGTCCTTCTCTAACGAAATAAAGCTCCATCTCGTTAACCAAGATAGTGAGTATTTAAAGTATTAAGTTTATACCAACTCCTGCGGACTATTCCTTGCCTGAGAAGGTTGAAAACCAGGCCATGGCTGGCATCATGATATATTTGCCCATTCCACCATCTTTATTTGCAGCAAGAGGTTGATAATCTATGCTTACCCCTGGAAGAAGATCCAGAATAATTTCAACCATCCTATCATCCCGCAGCTTTAATTTCCCATAAGTGTTGGCTATGTCTTGACCAGAATCTTAAGCATTTTACGATTCTGAAGGGCAAGTTAAGGTAACCCTACAGGGACAATTATTGGAATAGGAAAGCATGAGAATCAAACAAGTGGATCCAGTGGCTGACATCAGCCATCACAATGGCTGACATGAGCTACCCTCTCGCGATGCCCTCAAGTTTCCCCCTGCCATCTCATAAGCTAAGGCTTCAGGTATGCCAACTGATTTGAACAGCATGGATCAAGTACACATTGTCGACCCAGGGCGCTCCGCGGATGCGAACATCACTACGCGTAGTAAGCTAGCAGCTGGGAAGAAAAAGGTGATCCGTCGCGATCCTGCCAAGAGGCGCCTGCAGAATCGCCTAGCTCAAAAGACATACAGTGAGTTGGCCTGAAGGGACGAGGAAGGTCTTTATATAGGTGGATTGGGCGTGCTGTGGGTTCCAAAAGGAGCGGTAGCTGACATGATCCATTTCAGGGGAGAAGCAGAAGCAGCACATACAAGAGCTTGAACGTCGTGCTGAGGAATCTAGTCCCGCAGCCTTTGCAAATGAAGATCCTCTCCCTTCCAACGACACACAGGAAGCAGTGAGACTCACTTATGAGCCCATGTGTAGGAGAGATACTCTCGATGTTGAGACGGTCAATCCCTTACAGCTCCAGATAGACATCGGGACCTCGGCCTCATGCCCAGCAGACGATTCGCTGAATCAAGATCTTCTCTCAATTAACCTCGATCAATGGCTCACCGAAAACCCCCTGCCCGATGACCATCCATATTCTATGATTTTCTTCAACTGCGGTTGCCCAGTCCTCCACATTCCCAATAAATCCCCCCACGTCCTCCTCCCCGTCATCCCAGACCCCTATATGAACACCCTCCGCATCGAGATCATCTGCATCGTCGGCGCTATGCTTCAGAACTGCCTCCAGCTCGGAATAACTCACACCATGTACTGCTCCGAAGACGCCGTCTCGCCCTTCTATCGACCCTACAGCGACACACAGCCCGGCACAAGCGCTGTTGTTACGGCCGTCCAGCGCGGATTCCACGCTCTGCACCATGACCTGCGGCCTACGCATCAGCAGATTGTTGTGGAACATCACCCATTCATTGATGCGATTCCGTTTTGGGATATTAGGGACAATATTATCAATCACATGCATGAGATGAACGAGGATGAGTTCTTCCATGATTCATTGAACCACTTGACGTGCTGGGGCGGCGTTGCGGGAGCACATACCGGATCGCCATGGGATGCTCGGAGCTGGGAGGCGACCGAGATGTTTCTACAGAAGTGGTCGCACATCGTGGGAGGTGCAGACGGTGAGCTAACAAGAAATTCGCGGTGGTGGAGATCTCTCAGGGGCGAGAGAGTGGTAACTGAGGTAGTGTAATGTAATGTAATGTGGATGGCATCTAAAAGAAGACATCTCAAAGGCGTTGTAGATACTTGCTTAGAATCGCATTCCATGTAATCGACTCTGTCTATAGGAATGCGCATAACAACCATCGTTCAGCAAGATGAAACTCCCGAGCCACATCCGCGCTGATATGTAAGAGATGGCTGCTTCCTGCACAAAATATGCTCATCGCCATCACGACGTGGACAGCACCCAAACAAACAAAGATGCCCTGATCTACCTTGACGCCAGCTACTGAGAAAGATCAGTAGGCTAAAATACCTATCCTAAATTGAACACCGGCCCGTTGATCCGAAACCATATTCCCAATGCCCGTTCCAATACAAATGCCGCATACTAATGTCCCCCATATCGGCGTGCAGTCACCTATGTTGTCGTATATATCATATCGAAGGCTTACATGACAGCACATGAGCCCAGGGTACGAGCTCTCCGGCGGCCGGCAGGACCGAATCCCCCGTCTTCTTCGTCCATGTGGAGGGCTTGGGCTTCCCGGGCTCGACGCCTGCGTCTCCGGTAGCCGGCACCTGTCATGCCTGCTTCCTCGGTAGCCTGCATATAGTCTGCCCACTTCCTCTCCAAACGGCCGGCGGACGCAAGATCGCCTCGCAGAACCCGCTTCTGATGCTCGTCGACGGTCATCTGGAAACCGTAGAAGCACTTGAGACCGATCATCTCGGTTGGGTAGCTCACTCGGCCAGCCTGACCGGAGACAGCCTTGACCTGGGTATTTCGGAAGAGCACTTCTCGAACACCCGCCCAGGTAACATTTTGACAGTCATAAACGACCATCTGGAGAGTGAGCTTCGGTCGTGTTCCTGCTTCCATGGACCGTTCGGAGCGCTTGATGACCATGGCCGCTGCCTCTGCGAGAACAAGATCACTAACCCTGGTGTTATCCAGGTCGATACTCTTGAGTTGGGTGCAATTCTGCATCACCGGTAGCATTCCCGTATCGCCAAGATTCTCGCAATAGCTCAGCGAAAGGTGTTCTAGTGAGGCCGCACATGGCGCCTTAGCGAGATGCTCCGACAGTATCGAGTTTGTGAGATTCTCAAGGTCTTCAAGCTCGAGGTGTGTCAGCCTCGGAGTGGATGTTAGGATGGACTCGAGAGCGCCGTCATTCAATAACTTGCAGCCAGAGAGCTGTAGACCCTCGAGATCTGGCACTAGGTGACCCAATGCCTTCACACCTGCGTCTGTGAGTCGGGTGCAGCGGCTGAGATCCAAGTGGCGAAGCTTTCGGGGAGGAACGATTGGAAGGTCGGTCAGAATGTCGATCTCGGGCTCCACACCTTGCACCAGAACCCGAAGAGCTTCGTCGTTGAGCTCGGCACATCCGCTTAAGACCAACCTCTCCAGGTTGTTAGTCTTGAAAATGGCGTCGGCCGTTGCGATGTTGTCGAACCCCCCAACCTCGCCGGCACGGAGATCCCTCAACCTCGGGCATGCTTCAACCACGGCCTTGACGCCTCGAGCGTCTACCCTGCCGCACCAAGAAATATTGAAGGCCTCGAGTTGGGGACAAGATTCGGCAATAATCTTGCAAGAGGTGTTGGAAACTGCAGTCAGTCCAGTTAGGTTGAGGCTGACTAGCTTCTCATTGCTTCGCAGCAAACTGTGAAGCGTATTCTTCTGGAAATTTTGGCAACCTTCCAGGGTTGCATTCATGAGGTTCTTGCAAGCCTTGACGATAACCTCGGTGCGCTTGTAGTGCTCGACCTGGACACAACCTCGCAGGTTGAGGTCCTTGATAAAAGGCCCAGCGGCAACAATGATCCTGGCCAGCGACTCGGCCGGGATTTCTCGATAGAATTCCGAGGCATCGAGAGATGTCCATAACTGGCCATCAAAGCAAGTCTTGTAAAATGATTTTGACACCCGAGACGCCTGGACAAGTTCTTTTGGTCGAAAGAAGGAGAAGATGTGGATCTGCAACTCGTGGGGCATATTCTCCCAGAAGCAGAAGGGTAGCTGCTGGAGATGCTTTGCGCCAGGGCGGACCCGAGCCTGGGCATCTTGCTTCGTTCTGAGTTCGGACGGGAGCGACGCAGTCGCATGAGTCGAGACCGGTGTGCCATTGTCGATCTTCCGAACGGCCAAATGGCTCTCAAGACTTTCAAAGGGAAACTCCCCAGAAGAATGAGGACTCAATGTCGAGGCGTTGGGAAGCCTAAGAGGCGAGGGTTGTGGGGTTGATGGACGGACGCTTTGGGGAGTCTGAGGTGGGCCAACGGCGGCGAGACTGACACACGAGAGGGTGCTTCGTGTGCTGTAGGGGCTCCCAACGGATCTTGAGCGACGCAGTCCGCTCAGTGAAGGTGAAGACGATATCCGCTGGATGTTTCGGAGCAAACGATGACGACCCTTCCCCTTGACCGGCATGTCCGGTGCTGGCGGAGTGGATACGCCCTCTGGGGCCGGACTCGGACTGCCGGACGACGCTATCTCGAGCACCTCCATGGCAGCGAGATCGATCACAGCTCAAATCGAAGCGTGGGACTCAAGAAAATAGTAGCTTTGTTGCGTTTTCTGCACCTGCGGGGTTGAATCTCACATCCACGGGCCCTCAAAGCAGAGAGAAGAGAAGCCGCCACTGATAATTGTGCTTGTTGGATTGAGTACGGCCGGCCGGTCGGTGGTGGGGTGGTTGGTACGTTCCTCATCGGCTAGCGAGGGTCGTCGATCGAGGGTTGCTATGGGATTCGATTCTTGGGACGCGAATGTAAATAGGGCGGTAACAATGAGAGAAAGAGAAGCAATAGAAAGAAAAGATCGGGACTGCCGTGAAGGAAGAAGGATAAGTGTCGAGCTTGATCTTTTTCTGGGAGGAACCCCAGAAGATCAGCAGACGACGAGGTGATGGTGGTGGAGGGGTGGTCAGCGGGGCCGTTGTCGTACCTCAGGACGAGGCGTAAGGGTTTCCAGGAGACAAGAGTAGACAATGGGCGTTCAGTCAAGGTGCGCAGGCAGGGCACATGCCCATGAGAGGAGGAACATGACCATGATCACCGGAACGAGAGTGAGGTTGAGGGAAAAATAAGAAAAAGAGCTACACGCCTTCTTTATTAAAGAGCGCGCCGGTAACACTCTTCCACTAGATCCGAGAGTTAATAATAGAGCCCAGACGCACTGCAGCGGCGGGCGCTCCTGGCAGGTAGCTACGGCTTTAGAACTAAGGTACCTACCTGGACTCGAACAACACTTCGGTATCGATAAGGGGCTTGGTAGCCCCTCGGCGACTCCTGGCTGGAATGGAACCTTGAAGGACATCGCGAGATACACGAGGCAAAAACTCCCCAATAATTCGACGGAGTGGTGATCCGAAGGCCAATCAACTCCAGGCTGAGATCCTCAATCAGGGGCCATTTGGAGGGTCTTGTTGGTGCAGCGGCTCGCCACACCTCCAGCTCCACTCCCATCCCATCCCCAAGCCGGGAGAACGACATGTCAGGCCTTCTCGTGTGTCCGCGTGGCACCCTCTCTTCTCATGCTGGTGCTTTTTGGTTGACGAGTATAGCACGCAAACCACGGTTAGATCCCGGTTTCTGGTCATCTCATGTATTTGATAGACGCCAAATTGTAACCTTTTGCTTTATTTAACATTCCCATGGTCACGCTTTAGACTTAGAGGGAAAACCGCTTACCGAGGGTCATCATTAGAGCAAAGGGTTACCAGTCGTTGCTTCGAGGCCCCCCCAAGCCGACTGCCTGCCTGCCTTTGGCCATCCAGTTCTAGACGGCCCCCATGGATCCATTCCCAAGATTCTGCCAAGGGGCCTGGCGCCCCATACTGTAGGGCACGTCAGGGCCCAGCCGCTTTAGCTAGGTAGACCAACCTGGGGAGGCCCTTCGTGGATTGTGACGACCCGGCACCCTGACCCCTGACCTCACCCGGCACCCTGCTCCACAAGTGGGGTAGAAAAAGAGGGTTATCTGGCACCTACGTAAGCAATATGATGATTGGCTTAAAGGTTAGAAAAGTAAAGCTAGGTGCCGGGTAAACTTTCCCTACTATTAGAAAGATAAATCTTCTTATTTAATACCTTAATAATATATTAATAATAAATTACTTATTTATTATTAAAATAAATATTTATATATAATATATATATA
>JABCKW010000235.1:0-39442 GCA_014824385.1 Fusarium cyanostomum | reverse complement strand
CGTCTCCCGTCACCTTCGCCTTCACATCCTTTTGTCCCCCTTCCCTCCCTCCCCCCCAAACAACACGGATCTTGCAACCCATACCATACCCATCGCTGCCTCGTGTGGCCTGCCTATCTGTCCAGTGCCCGTTTGGGGGTCACATCGCTGACCCTGGCGTGATCGCCCCACGGGACATGGAGGGAGGGCCATGAAAGATACCTGTAGTTCTCCTCCCCTCTTCACCCTCCCTGCCGCCGTTTCTTTGCCCTCCCACGATGTAGACCCCTGAGACAAAACCTCCGGGGGGGTTCAGAGGGTCACTCTCTTTGGGGGACGATCTCGGCTTCGAGAAAAGCAGAGCCTTGTTGCCCCGAGAAGCTGGATGAGGCTTGATCGGCAGTGATACCCAAAGGTAGCGGCCAGTCCCCTTCTTTCTCTGTGATGTAATGTGGTGCGAGGAGACAGGAGGCTCTCAAGAAGATTCTCCGGAGTTTATGACAATTCCCAGCTATGCGGAGGAGAGGGCGGCGGGTTGGGCTGTGGAGGAGGGACGCGTGGGCCCCCTGGGGGCGTTGGCGGAGGGTCAGGATCTTGCGGTTCAGGGGAAATCGGCCGCCGAGGCATACGTCGAATATCAAGAACGATGAGCAGGTGAGAATGTTGCAAAATGGGAGGCATCTGTACTTAGAGCAAAGGGAGTCCAAGTCCAAGTCCAAGTCCTACGGAAGTGCTGGAGGAGAAGTGGAAATTTCGTCTTAGCCCAGGCGTGAGGTTATATCCGTCGACGAGCACCGCTGTGAATCGGTGCGACGCTTTGTCTACTTAATGAGGCTCACGTTTCGCCTTCCTACCGCATGGCACGACCCGTACTTTGACTGGGATGCCTCTCAAAACAAGTCACTCCCGTCTATCCGTGTTTCCTCAACGCGGTCAGCCGCACATGGTGTAGCCCACGGCACCTACATCCGCTCCCGCGTCCCGGGATCAGGCTCTGGACGCTGGGGCTCTCTACTCTTTTTCTGAGAGGATACCCATCGTCATACCCGAGACCGTGGTTCACAGCAAATCTGCGACTGCGCCGGGTGCATCAGGTGGTCAGAGGGGTGAGGGGAACTGAGCGGGCACGACGAATGTGTTACCTAGATGAGCAGGGCCGAGCAGCTGGGTAGGGTGAGGGGCCTGGAGAGAAGGAGGGAGACCGCGCCTTAGCTGTGACACGCCCACTGGTGATTTGAGGCTCAACTAGAGTATCCATTCTCCTGGGAGACGCTGTTCTGTGGTAGGTTTGAGAAAGCGGGCACCCGTGTGGAGTTTGTATGGGTGACAACGAGTCCAGGACACCCAGGAAAGGGCCCGAGGTAACGCGCAGCGGCATTGGTGATGTTCGTCAACTTGTCCTATGTAGGCTCACCACCAAGCCACTGCCTGCTACAGAAGCGGCAGTCGCCTTATTCGTAACCGAGTTAGCTGGGCTTACACAGCCGACAACCCCCAAAGGAGACATCTCAATATGGCTGACAGCAGGCTGACTGTAGTGATCAGACAGCTCATCACCACAACCGCAGCCACGCAACAGCTGCTCGGTAGCATAACCGACTGGAACCCTGTAATGTCTGGGTCCGAGCCTGCTCTCACGCAAGTCTGAGCCCTAATGGCCGCCCGCCGCCCGCCGGCTCCAAGCTTCAGCCAGCACCTAGAAATAACAGACGATGTGCCACACACTTGCCTCCGCCATACCATGCAAGAGTCCTGAAGTGGCAATACAGGGAAACAGGTTTCAAAGCCAAGAGTGGTCCGAGGCGTTGTCTTTCGGGCCCCAGAAGCTCCTTGTGGAGGAGGAGGTCTGGAGAAAGATCGGGGAGATACCCCTGGGACAACCGGACAAGGAAACTTGCAACACTGTTGGGACGCCTAGGAGCCCTCTCTCTTTAATAATCCTGGACCCGGGGTCTGGCCATTGGCTTCCATGCGGATGGGTCACATGTTGGAAAATGCTCCTAAGCGGTGGGTATGGGTTGCTATGACCGCTGTGAGCAATATCTGGCGGCTGATGGCTGCCATTGTTTCAAGGTGCAAGACTGCAGTGAGTGCTACGTTGTAAGATGGTCTCAGTACGTTGTTGCTGTCGTTTTTGTTGTGTTGTGGATGTACAATGCGCCGACACTCATTGATAACCATGTAGTACTGAGCAAAGCTGCAGAGATGACCAAACAAGTCGCGAGATGTGTACCGTTACGGCCGTACCAGGCACTGCTGGTGGTGTCAGACTCATTCCATGTCGACTCTCAACGCTCCCTCCAATCCGTTGAGCGGTGACAGCCGAGCTGTGGTGGGCGCTGGCCCAAATGGCCCAGGCCTCTCGACTCTGGCGGGGGCTGACGAACTGTCACAACGGGAGTGGTGGCACACTGACTCTCCCTAAACGATGGCTCGGGCCAAGCTAGAGCAACAGTCCCTGTCCGGCCGAGTCGTTTCATGGATCTTGCCTGCAGGGGCTGTGTCGCAGGATCGCCAGCTGGTGTTCAGAGAGGCAGCTCAGCCCTATAAGAGAAGACACCCCTTCCCGGTAAAGGGCGCTGAGACCATGCTTGATACTCAGGTAGGCTAGCTTCACGTGTTGGCCCGCATCACACTTCCCTTAGGTGCTGTTCATGCCGCGCTACCATCACTGCGCGGTGGCCCTGGCTGCAGGAAAAGGTTGCTGCGAGCCATCACGGAGACGCGGGAACTGCCAAGTCTAGACCCGCCAAACGTACCATACATCTCCACACAAAGTTTTGATAGTGGAGGCGGAAGTGACAAATAATGGATGCGATCTAGTAATCCTTGAAGGGCCGATATGGGTTTGTACAAGAAAAGAAGTTACTGCAGCTGCGCGTCAGAGGATATGCCATTTCTTGGAGTCGCTGCGAGGAGGGCAAGCATGACGCTGATCCACGCGAGACGAGATGAGGAACCGTCCCTGCTCGCTCCGCCTGTGGCAAAAACCCATGAATCATGGAAATCAGAGCAAGGTCACGCAAATGATGAACAATTGCTGGAATTGGAACGGATGGGGCGTTGGATTGGCAACCACACAACGGGAATAAGGCCCGGGCTGAAATATGATGGACCAGGGTTCTGGGAACCGTCTGGCCGTAGCACCTCCCATTGAGTTTCGTCATCCATCAATCTTGATCTGCTGTGGGTGTCAGCTTGTCAACGGAAAGGAGGACAATGCAATCACCCACTTGTTTCGGGAGCTAATTAAAGCCTAGGAACATCTCCTTTGCCCTATAGTTCCTCTCTGAACGCCAATCGGAAGCCATTTAAATACAACCTTGCCGCCCGCTTCTCATCTGGGCCCGCGGCCGCGACTGCGAGATCGGCTTCGATCACCATGGCTGTGGTAACTGCTTCGACTGTCACTGCGGCGTCTGACGTCGTGGTTGTCGTGGCGGCCGCCCCCTCGCCGTCTAGGTCCTGGAGACTTGGAGCGTGACCTGGATGAAAGGGAGTTATTGGACCGACTGCGGTACCGGCTTCCGCCCCCGCGCGAAGGAGGTGGGCCAACCGACGACCTGGAAGGAGAGTGCGATCCTGGACGGTATACGTCCGACCTTGGTCCATACCGACCTCCTGGCGACGCACGACGACGGTTTCCTCCGCTGCCCGTACCTGGGCCGCCTCCAGCACCCATACCAGCGGGGCCCCCACGCGCTCCTGCGAAGGGGACTCTGGGATCGATGTTGGCTCCACGCCGAGCGGTGGGAGGAGCAGGAGAGAGCTTGCGACGGGGAAGCACTATAGAAACGTTGATGGTCGCGCCGTCCACCTGCGCCTCATGCATGTGGGCAATCGCGGCCTCAGCGTCGGCCTCATAGTCGAACAGGATATATGCCGTGCCACGATTGGTGCCAACTTTGCTCAGGTGATTAGTCTATGTCAAGTACCAGGGACATGGGTGTGAAGACGGAGTTTGGATTATCTTACAAGTCCGGTTGATGGGAAGATCCAGGTCCCTGATGCGCCCAAATTGCCCAAAAATCTCGTTGAGGTGCTGCTCATTGATATTCTTGGATAATCGCTCCACCACAATCTTTCGCAAGGAGGTTAACCTCCGGGGTGGTAGAGTGCCCAGGACAAAGTGACACGTACCTTGGTGCTCTTAACAGGCGGGGAGCGACTCCGGTATCTGTCATTGCGGTCGTGGCCACGGCTCCAGCTGCGACTGCGACTCCTGTAGCGGCCGTTGCGACGCTGGGGGGTTGGCGATCGAGCTGGCGAGCGTGAGTCAAAACGGTGACGGCGCTGGGGTGAACGCGAGCGTTCAGGTTGCGGAGTCGGCGAGCGGGTGCGAGACCGATATCGGCCTCGTGATGGCGAGCGCGAAGCCATTGAAATCGGGCGCACGTGGCCGTAGTTGAGACTGGGAGTTGTCGTGTTGAGAATCGTGGGTCGTGAGGTTGAACGAGCCTCGGAACCTAAGTTGCAGTGGTTGGTACCTACCTGGCAGTTAGTTCCTTCGTGGCAGGTGATCACGTGAGGGCGGGCTGCATCGACGCGACAGCGGGTAGACTACCTAAGTAGGTGGAAGCCGTTTGAGCTTGTACAAATTGACGTAGCACTAAACTTTAGGACGTTTTCACGCCCGTTCTATCTCCAACAACCGTCTCGACCAGGGCATGTTTCACGGAGCTTCGATTGATTTTTTTTATCTCATCTGCAGTACCCCAGAAAGCAGTGCTGCATCAAAGTTGCGTCTAAAACAAGGTCCTTGGTCCCGAAACGCCGGGATGAGCAATCAGAGTACCAGCTCAAATGCGAGCTCTTGCCGATCCCTTGTTGGATTTTGGCTTCTTGTACAGTATTGTAAAGGGAGCCGACATCTCTTGATGAAGAAGCCCGAGTTTCGATATGACCTTGCAAACAATCCCCAGCGTCATGCTTAATTATCATCCTGGCTAGCCATTTCCTTGGTTTGAATGCTTGCTTCTAAGCAAAGCCTACCCACAGTGGCCAGTTCGAGTTGAGACGCCTCGCTTATCCTCCTCAACGGCGAATTCTAACCGACATCATGGTGATGCCTTCAATTCCCCGGCCGGCATCGTAACCAAGGAAAGTTTGGGCCCCCTGATCAGCTTTCTTGTCCTGCATCGGATCTGTCGCAGCAAGTGTTAGCTGTTGTGTCTTCCCCAGTCATCAATCAACCCAAAACTCACCCGCAGACTTGATTCCAAACGACCACCAGCGACGCCCCTTAACCGACTTCTGCCTGCTTCTCGACATCTCCTGCTGGTCCTGGTCCTGGTCCTGGCCTTTCTCGTTGTCCTTCTGAAGCGGCTGATGCTTCTCTTCGCTCTCCGCGTCGCCCTCCTCGGCTTGTCGCAGCAGCTCCTTGACTCGGCGATGTTGTTCACTACCTCGGATGAAGAAGACGGCGGATATCAGAGCCACAAAGCATATGGCCGCGCCAACAATGACGCCGATTTCGAGGCCTGTCATAGGTCTTGGGCCCCGGCTTCCGGGTTCCGGGACAGAGGACTCAAAACTCTCAGTCATGGTGCGATTCTCTGATATGATAGTCTTGTTCGACGAGGAGGAGAAGCTGTCGATGCAGGAAGTGCGCTCAAAGGAGAGTGCTATCCAAGGCAAGTGCCAGAAGATGATGAGTACCAGGAAAAAGACTTGCGGAAGTCAACCAAGAGATTCGAAGCTACTTTTGCCTGAACCAAAATGATGCTAATTGAAACAATAGCAAAGGTGCCCTCATTCACTCAAAAGAGGAAGAAAAATGTTATTCACCGGGACAACAATAGGGATTTGGAGGTACCGCCTCATTCAAAGGCTGCCTGACGGCCATTGCCAGCTGGCAAACCTCTTCCCCTGTCGTTCTGACACTGCAACAACAAGCTTCAATTTCGATTTGTGCATTCGATTGGTTTCCTCACATCATCATAAAGTCTTCTGATCGTTCACACACTGGAAGTTAGTCGAAGACTTCATGCAGCGAAGCCCCTTCTTGGCGATAATGAGGCATCTAGCCTTCAAGGGCACCAGAGAACTGGCAAACAACGCGAAAAATTACTGACCTACGCTGGGTTGAACTGAACCCAGCACCCGTTAATTAACTTCATTGTCGTGCTCACTCCCTGTGCCATTGGCTTATCATCCGCCGCCTCCACCCTCTCGAAGATCTGTAACAGTCGCGTCACCAAGTACGACATTTGCGTCAGAGCAAATTGCTGTCCGATACAGATTCGAGGCCCGCCGCTAAAGGGCAGGTATTCCCACCTGTTCCATAAGTCAGAGTTTATTCATGCTGAAAGAGGGCAAATCGTACGTTGTCCGGAGTGTCTCCCAGCGCTCTGGTCGAAACTCATCTGCGTCGTCGCCAAATATGTCCTTGCGCCGGTGAAGACTATAAAGCGACCATCGGCATGCTGTGCCTTTGGAGACAAAGAGCGGTGACTGCCCGTCTGGCCCGCCACCCTTGGGAAGGACAGTGTCTTTTGTAGCCGTTCGCATGTTGCTTGCTACTGGTGCCCACAACCTCAAGACTATTGATTCAAAGTGTCAGCATGGCCTTGTATCGGATTGATAGCAGGGCGGCCTAGAAGGATGAAGTGACATACCCTCCTTCAACACCATGTTCAGATACTGCAGCTCTTTCAGCTCTTCCCATGTAGGCTTTCGCCTATCTAATTCCATAATCTCGGTCCTCATCTTCTTCACCACATCCGGCCGCCGTGCCAGGATCCAAAACAATGAGCTCAGTGTACTGGCGCTTGTATCCCGCCCCCCCGACAAGTAGTTTATCTCGGATATACTCCTTTGAAGCACCCGATGCGATCATCTCGTTCATGAACACATAAGGCCGTTCTTTTTCCCTTCCTGAAGCAAGCGCTTACTGCATATAGTGGTCAATGAATTGTCCGTAGAATGAAACCACACACACACACACACTGCTCGCGGTGGGCGGCGGCCGGCTATCGACCTATGTACAAATACTGATGGCTTGGCCCTATACACCTAGGCCCGAAGTGAGGATAAGTTGTTTAAAGATCGATATGAACTCTAAAGAACAACTCCTTTCTGAACTTGTTGACGCCCGGTCACGATCCCTACCAGATAAAGAACTCTACATTGCGGGAATACCTTCGAACTCCGCGTAGCCCGAGGCAAGGTTCATGTTTTCTATGAGGCATGTTAGCAACGACTAATCTCACAAACAAGAAGTGAGCTTAGAAAGGGAACTCACACAAGCACTGGGTGGCAGCACCCTTGTTAAGATTGTCGATGCTGGCGCAAACAACAACCTCTCAGGAAGACACGTGCCTGAGGTCCATGTTGGGATGGGAGCTCAGGAGATCAATGAGCTGCTGCCGAGTGTAGCCTCGGGCGCCGATGAGGCCGACACAGGCGGGCACATTGTTGGAGGCATTCTTCTTACCCAGGGGAGGGTTGGGATTAGTGGTGGTGGCGTAGCCACGTCGCTGCTAGCCGAACAGCTTCTGGTTCGCCCCCAGCCGGCGAGCAAGAGTAGAATAGGTTCGGCTCTGAGAAGCATTCAGAGACTTGCTAGCAGCCTGAGCTGCGCTGCGGAGCCGGAACTCCAGGTTGGAGTCGCCAAGCATGGCTCGGTCGTGAGCAACAAAATCCTCAAGACAGGGACAAGTGCGTCAGAGCGGAGGTCGTAGAATAGAATGCTGCCATTCTTATTAAAGCTTCTATCGGCCTTCTCGAAAACCCAGGTCAAGTTCTCATCCTCCTTGCTAACAGTCTAGGCCAGGCTAGGGTAGTCCTTCTTAATAGCAGCAAAGACATTCTCAGCTACTTAGACTTGGTGATGTTTGGAGTAGCTAAGGTTGCAATAGAACGCCCCTCGTTAGCAGGCAGGATAACGGCCAAGCACTGCATGCTATTGTCGTAGTAGGCGCGGAAGTTCTTCTCTTTGAGAAGATCGATAAAACGGTCAGCAGTTGCCTCGGTATCTATCCCCTCCCGGTCGCGGACTAACGCCTCCTTAAACTTGGCGAGATCCTCGATCTCGTTGATGGAGGTGACCTCCTGCACCTTATCGCCGCGATGGATCAGGGTGCTAGCGCCGGAATTAACGAAGCTCATTCTGTAGATTACTGGGGTGGATGATAGCAATGGACGAGCTGCGGGGGGGGTATCGAGAAGCTCCTTGATCTCCTTGATCTTAAGCTGCGTTCTGTATCGGCACTAAGGCTGGGATATAAGGTGGTCGAACTCGGCATCCAAGTTAATAGCAGAGATCTTCTCACCATCCCTGTCAAATAGTCCACCCTTCCCTGATAGATAGATAACCTTTAAGGGCTCGAGGGCACGGGCAGCTCGGCGACATCGGCGTTGACGCTGGGGAGGTGACCATCCTCAGATTCGGCCATGGAGGTGAGGATACCTTGCTTGCTGGTTTCTGTCTAGGAATCTCGTCCACTAAGTACTCTGCAGTTGCAACACAAAAATATTGACTCATGAGCGCGGTTTCTAGGCTTAGTAGGAATCCTCTGTAGTATCCAAGGGATATAAACCGGTAGAGAATTTCTTCCCATTCATCCGCCGATCACTTTCTCAACCCACGTCGTCATCAAGGTGAAAGTCATGATAGCGCGTGAGTCACCCCACGCGTGCCGTAACCAAAGCTCTCTAGCTAGCCTGTCGAGTCCCGACTGAAGGAGGGGGAGGTGCAGATGTTGATGAGATATTATCAGTCAGCCGGCATTATCAATCTATCCACCTGCAGATAGTCTCCATGCTACGGAACGACGAGTCCACCACGGAATGACGCTGTGCACGGGCGGTCTCGATATGCAGACAGGTTCCACTCTCGGCCCAATTGCTCGTTCAATTATTCATCTAGTTTGTCAGATGCTGGCTGCCGACCTCGCAGGATTCGTGTCTCGGCATCAACAGGCTTGCCACAAGGATAGTAAGTATCATCCGGCTGAAAAAGCAAACCCCGTAAGGGACCACACTCCAAGCTAGAGAGCTTCATGGTCCGAGGTCCTGTTCCTTAACTCTGCGGCTCTGGTCGACATAACTTCTGTTCCTCACTCTCCGAAATACAGCGTGAGAGAAATAAGATCGTAAATAACAGATCCAGCGGAAAGGTATACATCTCAATTAATCGGGAACGCCTAATCTCAATCATACATCCAGCCCGGTCTGGCGTCTCCAGGAACAACACCGAGAGTGCGTCATCGGTGTGCGGCTCCCGGGAAGCAAAAAGTGGCCAGCATAACATGGCCGGGGGGGCAACATGAACAAACTCCACCGTGCTCAAATCATATTCCATTGCAATTATGGCCAGTTGCCCAAAGTTCCATTTCCCATGGTCGTAGCTTGCGATATTCGACGTCGTCATGTCCCAGCGTGTGCATCGTGAGGACCAAGTACCCAAAGCAGCAGATTGAGGTATTAGCGGGTAGCAACAACTGTTTGACGTTAGCACTCAATTCAAGTTTCGTCCGACTGTAACGTGAAAGGGCTTACCAGAAGGGACAATAATGATGACCAGCAGAATGATGATACCGATAATCAGACACATGCGCATCTTCATATCCTTCCACCACATTTGCTTGCGAACCCTATTGGCGCCCCGACGGAAACCTTGTGCCGAGACGGCCAAGTTGTCGGTCTTGTCCTGAAGGGCATCGAGTCGCTCACCACGCTGGGAAACCTTGTTGATGTTGTCACGCATCACGCCAACGGTATCATCGATTTGCTAGCAACATTAAGTTAGCGCATTCATGGAAAACAACAATCATGTAGCACTGGGCGAGGTGGCGGTAGATTGCGAGAGATGAAGCGCAATCTTCAGCAAGTCGCTGATGATGTGCTAGCCCAAGTGTCGATGGGTGTTGGGCGTAAGCAAAGCTTGTGAAGCTAGGAAAACCTCGAGCAACCAGTGCTCGGCCTGTATGCAGGCCAGCTGGTAGCGATTTTTATAAAGAAATCCAGGATCCAGCATTCATGGCATTGCCCCAGACAAAGCATCTGACGACTTGGGATAGAGAAGCGACAACGTGGCGGCGTTGTCAATTGTGGCCCAGCGTCCAAGGGGCCGTCATTCATCGCAATCGTTCGCCAGATCTCGCAATTCATACGCTTCCATATCGCCAGCGCATCACTAAAACCATCAAAATCAACTTACGGCTTGCAGCGCCTGCGTCCTCGGATTGCCGCCAGCACCCTGTTGGGCTCCGGCCTGGCCACTGGGGATGTAAGGATCATAGGGGGCTTCCTGCTCAGGCATTTTGGCGGTTGATGGGGGCGAGATTGCTTGAAAATAGATAGAGGCTATCGGTCGGAGCGGCGCGAAAATTGGCAATGAAAAGGTGATAGAGGTCGAGGTAGTTGCGTCGTTGTGGTATGCGAGAGGAAGAGGTTGGCGTAGCGAGGTTGGAGGAGGGAAGTTGATTGTGAGACGTTGCGCTGGCCAAGGCGAAACGAGTAGACTAGCGACCAGGTTGAGAGGGCGGAGCTGGTTTTGGGGCGCTGCCGCGCTACTCAGGGTGACGAGGCCACGCACGGAGGCGGCGGGAACGGGGGGGCCGGACTTTTGCTGAGCCTGAATTGGCTGGTGGCTCAATTGGCCAGGTACCTTTACGTCCAGGCATCTTTGTTCTTGCTTTGGAGCTTACGACAGGACTACATGTGTTTGCGCCTTTGTGGTGCTATTTTTGATATCAATGATCATGCCGTACGGTATGGAGTACAAGCACGACAAAGCCTGGCCTCCTCTGCTGAGCCGTAAACCCTCACCAGGAACAGTGAAGGATGTACCTTCCGCCAAGCATGACGAGGCTGGTGAACGAGCCGGCTGACTGTCTCATGTGATGCCTCAGGTGCCAATTTTTGGCTAAGCGTGGTCAGGAATGAGGCGAGGGGGCGGCCAATGCATTGCAAGTACGTTGCGTATTCGGATTCAGCCACGGGCGAAGGCAGCCACAGCAATCTGAGCGCCACTCCG
Organism: Fusarium cyanostomum; assembly: GCA_014824385.1. Lineage (NCBI taxonomy): Eukaryota > Fungi > Ascomycota > Sordariomycetes > Hypocreales > Nectriaceae > Fusarium > Fusarium cyanostomum. The sequence goes on along the minus strand of JABCKW010000235.1, from coordinate 28,482 downwards.
CTGGAGCTCAGCTCTTGGAGAGGACGACAGGACGCACGACAGGACGCACGACAGCAGGATAGCAGAGATCGGACTTCCGGCGCTTTGGATGAAGTTTGTTGAAAATCCACCAGATGTGTCTCGCAACGGTTCTGGGTTAGGTCATTTATAAATACTTGCTGGACTCGAATTAGCGATCGGGGTTTGGCGCCGGTCGGTACAGGGACTGCCGCTGCGTGGCGTGAGTTACATTGTCTCGTCAGCCTGTAACTCTCACATCGAGTTTCTGTAAACGCAATTACCTTGCCAAAGCCGCGGAGAAATCATGGTCGAGCTTCCCATGGCATGGATGGAGGGTTCGAAGACTCGTCGGATCCGTGTAAACCAACTGCTTGTAGTCAAGCTGGGAATTCTGTCACCTGCGGACATTTTTCTCAGGGCTCGCTATGGCCATAAAGTTGGTCGAGCCAGGCTTTTGTCCTAGGCGGAATTAACTGGAGGCACCCGATCTGTTCTCTCCCCCAAAGAATGGCCTCACAACTTGCTTGTATATTCAAATCGACTCCGGCGCCATGGCGTCGAAAGTATCGGGTGAGTCGGCGTGGTCGAACTGGTCCGTTACCAGCTGATTCTTCTTTAAGCTGACAAGAGCTTTGCGAAGTCGGACTCGCTTTCGCCCACTTGTTGCTCTTGTCTCACGCAGACGTACGGCGAGAAGAGCTCTCGGCGCATCGATGCATATTCATGTCGAATTCAGAAATAGAAATATCGGGAATTGTTGATGAGCGTCCTCGGTGCCCCGATGTTGTTTTAAGGACCTCCTGTTGTGCAGGTCCAAGGTTATGGCATTTCATCGGCAAAGACTGGCCGTATTGCTGCGAGATGCGGCAAAGACTCGGAAGGGATGGCATCGAGATTTGAATGGGGTGATTCGGTTCGCGACAAGGTCGGTGACTGTCCACGGTGCTGTCATAATGATGTAGGAAGGTATTTCAAACCACGAAATGATTAGCTCCTACTGCCGAGCGTCGTAAATCGTCGAACCTTGCGTTGATTAATTAGCCACCCCAAGGACACATCCGAGAATTCTCATAGGATGAAGTATTATGTAAATGTCGCCAAGTAGCAGTGAGCCAATGACACACCAGGGAGGCTCCGGATGCCTTGAGCCAATCAGGCAGCGCGGACGGGGTCCGAGATCACGATTCTATGGTATCAGCACTCCCTCTTGAGCTACTGCACAACTTTCTGCAAGGCCTGCTCGCTTCTGGAACCCTTATTGGAGTTTTCTATGATATGGAAGCATGCAAACCATGGCTTGATTGGGCGGGTGTTGGGAAAACCAATTGGCTCAACGATCAGTGTTGGATGCATGTGTGTAGGTACAGTTATGTATCAGGGGCCACGTGAATCGGGCTACCATGAGCTGTGGCAATGGGAAACCGTACCTGGCAGGTGTCATACTTACCTTTGGTCTTGTCCAATGCAACAACAGGTCTTCTCTTCCTTGGCTACAACCGCCCGCCCACCGGCATCTGTGCCTCAGCAATGTCTAATAAGAGATACCGCCAACTGCTCCCCGTCCCCAATTCTGACAGTACCCCTTCTAACTCGCACCCCTCTGGCTCGTCTTCAACTCCTCTTTCGTCGAGCGATGAACCGCTCAAGCGGCAACGGATTGGAACCCAGCTTGCATGCAATGCGTGCCGCAAAAGGAAGATTCGTGTAAGTCGCTTCGACTTCAATCACTATTCCCTTTGCCCCCTTAACTTTGAATATATAGTGCGACGGTCAGCGGCCTCACTGCGAGGCTTGTCGACGACGAGGCGAAAAAGAGCCGTGTACCTACGCCGATAGCCGCAGCCAGGGCCAGACGAGCAAAGAAACGGAACAGATCCTCGAACTGATCGACCTTCTAAAATCTGGACCCGAGAACCAAGCCCTCGATGTCCTGCGAGTTCTTCGAACCCACGACGATCTTGAGACCACCTTGTCAATAGTGCAAGCCAGAAGGAGCCCATCAGGTCCTGCACCAGGACAAGAATGGGCTCCAACATCCACACGGCACCTAGGGCTGGAGTACGAGCTTATGGCAAATAACCCAGTGTCCTTCCCTCCGCTTCAACCCCTCGAGTCTAGCATCTTGAAGTTAGTCGCGTCGTGTTGAGACGATTTCTTGAACTCATCATGCCTCCGCGTTGGCGTGGGCCGACCTCACTCTTGGCTCACGCTCAGTAGGGCAGCCCTCGGCACCAGCCGCGCATCAACGATCAGTAGCGAAGACATCAGCTCGTCGTCGTCCAATCCCGAACCCAACCCTTTTCCCGCGCATCATCCTACGAAGCATTTTATATCAAACTTGCGCCCTTGCGACGAACGATTAGAGGAACTAGACATGAGTTTCTGGACCTCTGTCCCGATCGCGAACGACCTCGCCGCGAGGATCATATCGCTGTATCTGGAAACAGATCATCCTCTGTTGGGGACCTTTAACCCTGATCTATTTGTCAATGATCTGATTAAACGCCAACTGAGGTACTGTAGTCAGTTGCTTGTCAATGCAATCATGTACTGGGGTTGTGTAAGTGGCCATAACACCCGCAGGGCAATCCGCCTGCCTCGCTGACATGGATGTCGCAGCAAATGTATAGTGCTTCCGATCCTACAGTCAAGGCATACCTGCCCCAGTTCAGCGAAGAGGCAGAAAGGCGCTGGTCAGAAGAGAAGTCCAATGATTCCCTAACAAATCTCGCCGGCGCCCAGTTGCTGAGTTTGGCATACTTGGGCGATGGCAAAGATCACTTTATGTTGATGTACGTCTCAGAAGCGAACGCCATGGGAACACGTATGGGCTTGTTTGGAGTCAATCCCGCCGTTGCAGCCAGCAGGGCTCGAGAAATACCACCTGAACTACAAAACGCCACTTCGTATGCTGCCTGGGGCACTTTCAATTGGATAGTGTAAGTTGACAACCCAATAGCAGACGTCAAACGCCCAGAGTACTCATGCCCTCAGACTTATGTCATTATTCTATCAACAGCCTGGTGTCTCATACCCAGAATATCCCCCGGTTCTTCCAATACCGGGCCATACGTGGCACCACGGCCCTAATGATAGTTCCGAGTCCGTTCGAGAGTCTCTGAAGTCGACGTATATGGGCGATACCTTCCCATTTCTTTGCCGATTCTGGCGTATCATTCACGATGTGACTTTACGATATTACCGCGACCAACCCCATCCGCGTGAGCGTTTGAGTGGTCATCTTGACCTCGCGTTCGCCGAGTACAAGTATCGCGAGCTCATTGCCTGGGCAGAGACGCTACCTCCATCCATGATGCGTTCAGAAGATAGTCCGCATCATGTTCTCATTTTCCAGTGCGTCAGTTCTTTTTCTCGTGCTTTATTCTTGTCTCTAGTTGAAGCATGAACCGGCCCTTCTGACATAGCGATTAGCATCTGGCTCCATGCGGCCATCCTCGATATTCTGCGCCCTTTCACGGTACGAGCGAGGTCAGTTCCGAAACCACTGCGACTCAAGACCTTTCCCTGCAAGAAAAGCTCGCCCGATGCCGCTTATAAAGCGTCCGTTAGTCAACTCAAGCGCCTGATAGTTGTATACCGCAAGAACTACGCATCCTCGACTTATACAATGATGTGGCACACGGCCCTGATCCACATCGCAAACGCCATACTTGGCGATACGGAGGACCCTGCGTGGCGCTTCTATCTTTTTTTCTGTATCCAATGTTACGGACATCTGCGGCAGGCCTACCGCTTTGCGGAGGCCATCGGCCGAAGTATGCTTTCCATGCCACTGCAGCAAGGAGATATATCGGCGAGCGAGGCACGGCACATGATGCAGCAATTTGAAGAGAATAAGCTGAGCAATCCGTCGCACGATATTCGGGCTACGTTCATGGCCGACTTGAATCTTGCCATGACGGACCCTGCAGGGGCAACCGTTGAGAGCCTAGCCGATAGGTTTGAGGACATAGCACTGTTCCGGGAGTTCACGTTTCAGGAGGACTCGAGTGAGGATGAGCCGATGGAGGATGGTGAGAATAGTTGGGACACGTTTTGAAAACAGTATGCGGTCGAAGCAAGCGGTGTGTTGTCAGCGGATGAGTTCTTGAGGCCTCTTGAGATCAATGCTATCACTGACTATTCCGATGGTTTTAAAGCGGCAAGCTAAACGACGAGTTGACTCTGACAGCCAGGCTGTGATTTTTGACATAGTAACGTAGTTAATCAACTCGAGGCAGAAAGCAGGGAACCTGGAAAGTAGCCCATATCCTTAGAACTGGAACTTGTTGGTGTTGCCGTTGATATGAGTCAATTCGGCAAGGCAGTTGAAATTCTAGGAACAGGCTTATAACACAACATGTCCATACTATGTCATTTGGAGATTCGTTAGTCATATCGACATACGGGATGGATATGTGCGCCATGAAACAAGGGAGAGCTGGGTGCCTGGCTGTTCCATGCGAGATCAAACTCGCACCGCATAGGCACAAAGATGCAAATCTAGGAGTGAATTACCATTGACTGAAGTCTTCTTAGTTTCTGGCCTGCACAGTATTTTGCTTTTGCTAATTGCCAAGAAAGGTGATGTTTATGATGCAAATACTAGACTAGGTCGTCGTTACCCGCAAAGTACAATTTTGACTGCTGCTATTATAATGCCACGATACGGTTATCTACATTTAGGTAGAGTAGGCTTGGGTATTCTAAAAGCCTTTCTAGTTCCATTGCTAGAAAATCAAAATCAATCAAGGTCTTATGATTAAAGTTGAATCGATGAGTTACGGCCAAGCGTCATTATGATAAGTGAGATTTGTCCAATTTCCGGCTCCACCCACGCTCGTTTTTGGCAAGGGACTGATTCGCTCCGCATGAACCTCATGAGCTTCTATAATGTTTTCGGCCATTGCTGAGCTGGTTGATGAGGAGTTTATCTGGCATACGCACTTCTCGCACTGTAAATGATGGGAACGTTGAGAGAACTGCTACGACTCTTTTCCCGCTAAAGGAGAAGCAAGTCAATCCGCAGGACAATAACAAAATACTCTATACAGACTAGACGCAGAGGCACGACGTGAAACACTACGTCACACACAGCCTCGTTCAGCTTGTGGACCAGCTAATGCAATTTCTTTTTTTCCCGCATGGATGCCACCCAGGTCAGGTCAAGGTCAGCCCATGTCGATGTGTCCTTGGGCGACTACTTAAGTACCTTGTACCAGGTCAACAAGCCACCATCTCAGAACACCCTGCATGCCTATACAGTACGAGCCTTATTACTTCAACACGCGCCAGGGCGAGCTTATCCTGTGTAATCTGTAACTAGGTGGTTCTTTTCCACCTTAGTCCGTATCGTCGGGGTGGAGTCACCCCTCGTATTGCGAATTGCGTTCTGGGAAATCTCCATCGTGGCCTTGACCGGCCGTGGGGTCTGCTTCTTGCTGTTCTGTTCGCATTACAGAGTATACGCATTCGGCATTGCCAACAGAGCAAAAACAGCTGAGCCAAGGTATTTTGAGCCACTTGCCACACCTCACACAGAACCATTAAATCTCTCACATGCGAGATGATTCATTATCTCGTTGCTGGACAGTGAAACGAGGTACATGATGGCATGGCGGATGACAGGCGCCAAAAAGGGTGCTGACATCCTACCTCGTTAGGTAGGTACCTGAGTTACAAAGTCCCTGGCTCCTCTTAAAAGGCCCTGCCGGGCCTGGGCTTCTGTTGAATGGCTGCCGTGCAGGAAAGCAAAACGTTCTTTTTAAGTTGACTTTTTTTGCTTGCTGCTTCTGGCCCCTCTTTCTTTTCTCGACTCTCTACGGAGCTTACAGGCCGGTTTATGTCCGACCCATCCACTCGCTCGCTGCCCAGCTTCAGCTTCTAAGTTAGCTCCTCCCACCCCTGCCCTCCCGCCGTCGTTCTTAGCTTCTTTTAACCATCCCCGGCCCCTCCGCCTCACTGGTCTCCCCCTTCACCGTCACTCTTCCTTGGTTGTCAACAAGCCTCTCCCCATCCTTCTCGCCTGATCGCTTCTCCTCATGAAGCTTGATATGCATTGTCGCCGTCGTTGAGCTCATCGTCGCTCGCGTCTCACTGCCGCCATGCGTTTGACGTGGAGATCGGAGCCAAGGCTCGGCGCGGGTGGCCTCATCGCTGCCTTGCTACTGACGCTGAGCCACTTCGCCATCGCCTACCAATTGGATCCCAACTCGACTGGTGAGTACACACGTGAAACTCTGTTGAACCCCTTGGGTGGACAGCGCAAGCTGACAGCAGAAACTTGGATCAGACTCGGTCATATCAATTGCCAAAGATATTGCCGAGGATTTAGTTAGCATGTATCATGGCCATGAGCCCGGCGGCACCCCTGGTTTACTACCAGAACCTTACTACTGTATGTGGCTGCTCCAGCTACTCTTCCAAGTCGCCCCAATTGTTTATGCTAACAGCTTTCTGCAGGGTGGTATACCGGTGCCATGATGGGAACGCTCGTAGATTATTGGGCCTACACTGGCGACGACAAATATGTCGACCTTACCAAGCAGGCCCTCCTCTTCCAAGTCGGCGAACACAATGATTACATGCCCATCAACCAGACCAGAACCGAAGGAAACGATGACCAGGGATTCTGGGGCCTCACCGTCATGTCGGCTGCCGAGTACAACTTTCCTCATCCCGAACCCGAAGAGCCACAATGGCTCGCACTCGCCCAGGCTGTCTTCAACACCCAAGCCTCTCGCTGGGATACAGAGCATTGCGATGGTGGTTTGAGATGGCAGATCTTCCAGGTTGGTGTTCCTCGTGGCTATAACTTTAAACTCCCCGTTCCTTGCCTGCCAGGCTTTCGTGGCGCCGTCCGAGTGCTTCCAGACCCCGATTATCGTCACTTTACACAGCGTGTATGAAGGCTAACCAACTGCAATGCTCGTCGAATTAGTGGAACAACGGCTACGACTATAAAAACTCGATTTCACAGGCCTGTTTCTTCGCCCTAGGCGCTCGTCTCGCCCTCTTCACCGGTAACAGCACCTATGCAGACTGGGCCAAAACAACATGGGATTGGATGGAGAAAACCAAACTCATTGACCCAAAGACGTATTACATCTATGATGGTTCTCATATCGGAAACAATTGCAAGAAGATCGTCCCCTACCAGTTTTCATACAACGCTGGCGGCTTCATTCTTGGTGCCGCTGCAATGTACAACTATACCGAGGATCAAGTCTGGAAGGACCGCCTTGACAATCTCCTCGAGGGTGTCACAGTGTTCTTTCAGGGCCCCGAGAAAAATATCATGACCGAAGTCGCCTGTGAGCCCGTCAAGCTTTGCAATCTCGACCAAAAATCTTTCAAGGCGTACCTAAGTCGATGGCTTGCCGTGACCACCCAATGGGCCCCTCACACCAAGGACAGCATTATGCCGCTCCTGCGGTCCTCTGCTGTCGCTGCTACGAAGCAATGTACCGGAGGCAACAACAAGCGAATGTGTGGTCTTTACTGGAATAAGGGCAAGTTTGAAGGCGATGTAAGTGTTGGCCAGCAAATGGCAGCCCTGGAAGTTACTCTATCCTGCATCATCAAGGATCGACCCGCCCCCTTGACAGAAGATACCGGAGGAACGAGCAAAGGCAATCCCGGCGGTGGCTCAGAAGACATGGGACGGACCATACCTGAGATAGACTGGAGCCCTATATCGGCTGGGCAAAGGGCCGGAGCCGCCATACTGACAGCTCTTATCATCAGTGGCCTTCTAGCGGGTATACTGTGGATCTTCCTGGACGAAACATCAGACAAGGGTGCTATTGATCAATTCCAGGGCTTCTCATCGTCGACCGCTGCTGCAGTTGCCGCTCTGGCTGGTGGTGGTTGTGCAGCTGCAGTTCTGGGCCGTAAGAGCAAGAAGGACACGGTTCACGAAAAGGCTGGCGCATTGGTTCAAACGACAAGTGACAGCAGTTCTCGAGGAAGCGACGGTAAGGATGCCGCAATCGCTCTCCCGCCTGTCTTCATTGGTACTGTTCGCAATGAAAACCCTGGTCACCATCGTCGCGTATCCAGTATGCCCCTGGGGTGGCCACATAACCCAACCATGAGAGGAAGCACCATGTACGACCCCGACGGCATTTATCCGGTCTCGGCCTCAACGCGACAGTCTCGGGGAGATTGGGCAAATGGCGGTCTGGGAGAATATAGTAGTGGTCCAAGCAGCTCGAACGAGGGCAACGGAAGCCACGCGCAGCACAGGTACCCAAGCGAAAGCCCCGTTTCTGTCACTGACGAAACCAACCGACCATATGAATGGAATGGTAAAGCTCCCGCTACCATACAGCATGTTGATGACACCAGCCACGGTTCAGAAAGCAATGATAGAGAGAATGGTGTCGACGACGAGATGGAGAAAGCCATCAGTGCTGAACAAGGGGATGTGCCAGCTAGAGAGGAAGAGATGCGCCATATTGAGGAGGCAAGCTTCCCACAGAAAGGCAAGCCGAGCTCCCCGGAAATAATTGGAGTAGCACAGTGATTATTCGAGCCTATCCGACGATCAAGGTTTGATTGTTTGGAGCTCTTCAGGATTTATGAGTATTCGGTGACATTACACGCTCGGTTGGGATTACTACGGAGTCAATTACTGCATTGTGGAATGGCGTTCTAACGGGGGATGGCGCAAATGGGCTGGCAGGAGAAGGCTTATTGACAAACTAGACGATTTACACTAGGAATGCCTGCGTGATAGGAGGCCGTCTGGCCACATCGGCAGAGCAAGGTTGAATGATGCATGTACATAACTGTACAATATCTATGACTTGTTACTGCCCTTCTCGAAATGGGAACTAAATAAACGGAGGACAAGGCTTGACAATCACAAGCTTTGGATCAATGCAATCTTGTGTAGTTGAAGAATACCACGAATTGACTATCGCCGAGGATACTATAGGCCCCTGTAGGCCATCTATCCACTCAGCATAAACATAATCCAGAATCCAGTCTAAGTCCTATCTATTCCCCTATGCTAGTCCTACCCCCTAACTAGTTACTCAGTCAGACTTGTGGCATGTCTCATGGACAGCTTCCTTCTCCCGCTCCAAGAACTCGTCGAATGTGCTTAGAGGGACCCCCCACTTCTTCGCTTCCTCCAAAGTCGGAAATTTGGACATCTCTCGCATAAGAAGCTGTCCAGCAATAAAAGGGTTAACTCCTTTCTGAACGTTGACCTCCTCATCCGACAGATAATTCACCTTCAGGTCTCGTCCCGTTGCCTTGGAAAGCTTCGCCATCATAGTTTCCAGGTCAAGCCACTCATCAGCGCAGACAATCCCTTTTTCGTGAAATCGCGCAGGGTTTAAGAACGCCTCGCTGCCAAACTTCCCAATCGTCGCGGTGCCAACCATGGGCAAGGTTGTAGTGCGCGTCAGTGCCGTTGTCCAGATGCCCTGCTCGACGAGGCCGGGGTACATCTTAACGAAAGGGTCCAGGAAGTTGGCCATAAAGTTACCCGGGCGCAGAATCGTCCAGTACTTGAAACCAGCGTTGCGGGTTTCTCCCTCAATAGTGTGCTTGCTGCGCATAATGGTATCCAGAAAGCTCCCAGGCTCCGAGTGGTCGAGCTTGTCGGGATTATCAGCACCAAAGCCGCTTGAGAACACGGCGTGCTCGACACTAGCTACTTTTCCAGCATCAAACATGTTCTTGGTCCAACGCCTCTCAGCGTAAGATCTGTGAGGTCGGGCATCAGGACCAGGAAGATAGCAGTGCAGCTTTCCATAGCGGCTTTGAGAGCTTCTTTGTTGTTGTAGTCGCCGGTAGTAAGCTTAACTCCGATAAGCCTCAGGGCTTGGGCCTCCTTGGATGTCGGGTCTCGAGCAAGGCCATGGACTTCGACGTCTTTTGATCGAAGGTAGCGGGCTACAGCACCTCCTTGGCAACCAGTGGCACCACTAACGAAGATTTTCAGGATCAATATTTCGAAACAGGATTTTATGATGGGTTTAAAGATATGGGTTTAAGTTGTTGAAAATGGCTTTCTTGAAGAAGCGAAGTAAGTGATGTGTTAATTGTAGATAGACTGCCGAGTCCATGCATTATGAAGTATCTCCTTTTTACTGGATGATCATGGAATTCTTATTAAAATTACATGGGCAACCAGGGAGGCTATTATTTCTCGGACGGAGGGTGTCTGGTATGAACCTCCGTCGGCGGCAGTCGAATCGCCGGGATCTCCTCGCCGGGCGGAGTTCCGCCAGGACCCCTTTTTACGGCGCACCTCCACCTTCAGCCTATCCCGGGAACGTCCATCTCATCTTCATCCTTCAACATCAAACCCCGCCTGCCATCCTTCCAATACGTTCCTGTCCGTTTCTTTTCCCGCTACTGACTGCTGCGGACATTCTCCTTTTCGCCATGTCTCTCACCGCTCGAGAGCGCCGCAATCCTCCACCACGGCGGAAGTCCTGTGCCGCCTGCACAAAGGCCAAGCGGCGCTGCGATTTTGCTATGCCTGCTTGTCTTCGATGTTCACAGCGGCGCATTCTTTGCCAATATCCTCCACGGACGCCACGGGAACAGATAATACCTCAGCCAAGTTCACCAGAGACAATAATGCCTAGTTTACTTACGGACGATGCGGCGCTACCTACGCCATCAGCAGTCGTTCAACTTGATGAGTCTTCAGCAGATGATTCCAATGCGGTTGTCGCTAGCATCGATGCGAACTTTGATGACTTGACATCTTTTGACATTCCCATCGACGACACTACACTGGAGCTCATTCAGCAGCCCCTGACATTGGTGCCACCATCGACCAAGGAGTTTGGGAACATCCCAGAAGCTATAGCTAACCGCCTTCAATGGTCGATAGATGAGATACAAAAGGCGCCTTCGACTATGGTTCTGGAGAGCCAGACACCTTGGTGTCACCCATTGCTGTAAAAAAATGAAATGCCGCGGTCTATGCAGGGTAAAGTTCTATGCTCTTGTCGTCGCCCAATGTTATTCACTAACTACCGCTGGCCCAGATGCTCATGCAGCTTGTGCACTGTACATGGCAAAGAACCGCGTAAACTCTCCCATCATTTTCCGTAGTATCGAGTTCCGCGTCAACGACCTCCTCTCATCGCCTGTCCCTGTAACGCCACTCGACTGCCTCGCCCACACTCAAGCCCTCATCCTATATCAGATCATCCGCCTCTTGGACGGCGATATTAGTGCTCGCGCATCAGCAGAGCGCATCGTTCCTGCCATTGAATCTTCTGCTATGGCACTATTCCTTCATGCGCAATTCGATTTGGACGGCCCATCTTCCTCCCTTCCCCTTTTCCCCATAGCCCCAACAAAGACCTTCTGGATGGACTGGATCCTTCAAGAGTCTCTCCGTCGCACGCTTCTTTTCTCTTTCTACTTCCTACAGACCTACCGCATCATGGCTGGTTACAGAGGGTTACATTGCGACGGGATGCTGGGACTATGCCACTCTTGGACACTCTCTAGGTATCTGTGGCAGGCGCGAACTCCGGCTTCCTTTGCAGAGGCGTGGAAGAACAAGAAGCACTTTGTAGTGACGAATGCAGTGTTTACGGAGGTACTTCAAGACGCAATGGCGGATGACATTGATGTGTTTGGGAAGATCTTTTTTTCGTCCTTGATGGGGGCGGATGAAGCAGAGGGGTGGTCTGCAAGTAGAGGTGGGAAGCTCTGGAGAGCAAGTGAATTCGGGCTGGGAGGAGAAAAACTCTGAGGATATTGAAATGTAAGGACAGGTACCTACCTAGCCACGATGGCCTGTACATATAATGCCACATATTAAAGGACTGTGGGGGAGAATCAAAACACCGCACCGAGCTGGATTTCACACACTTATTAAACTGTAATGTATGACAGTCATTCACCCCAGGTAAGGTAGGTATCTAAGTTGCTGGAAGGCAAAAGGTTCACTAGCACGTGACTGATCATAAAGCTTAACAAGAAATGACCATATGATCATAAATGAAGTCATTGAAAAACAATCAAGAGCGGGTTTAGCTCAGTTGGGAGAGCGTCAGACTGAAGTCAAACTTTGGGAAGCGTAATCTGAAGGTCGTGTGTTCGATCCACACAAGCCGCATTTGTTCCTTTTTGTTCTTCTCAGCTCGTGACCTGTTCCGCCGAGGATCGTGTCAACGTGCTTGGAAGTCCCAAACGCTGCCTTGTCGTCTACCAGAAGACCAGAAGATGAGATATCCTTTAATTAGCTGCTACGGCCCAAGACATGAACCTGTCAGCTGAGGTACCTGAACCCTGTGATAACGCTGCTTCATGTCGGTGTTAGAGCAGCACCACTGCTTGATTCATAAAGGTTGGACGGGGCAATAGGATCCAGCAGAGAACAAGGTTGGTATTATCCGGCCTGTCACCTTGTCAAAATGTGGATATTCCCGGAGTCCGGTAAATAATTGCCCCGGTCTCATTCATGATCCTGCGATGCGCCAGCTTATTATGGTCCATGTCTCATATCCCCTAAATCTTGCAAGTGACAGCGATATCGTCCGTGACAAATGCGACATCCCTTATGCCTCCAAAGAACCCCTTGAGGTCTCGCCATCATGCCTCTGCACGGACTTGATACGAATATATCCAATGGAGACCGCGACAATGCCTCGTTCCTTTCCCCTATTGCCTACGACGACGATACCTCGTCAATCCACACCCGCAGCGATCAGGACACAGACAGCGACGATGACGAGCTCATTTCTCGCGCGAGGAATAGCCGAGAACTTCGCGCCCACGATCGCATTGTTCTGGTGGAGGAGGAGGATATCGACCGACTAGTTACCGACACTCGAAAGAAACAAGAACGAGACCGCCGTGGCTCCGGACTCGCCGTACCCAACATCAAAAAAATCTTCGGACGTCGAGGAAGCAATTCGGGGAATATTCCAGTCAACAGTTCGACCGAGGATCTCGTATTCGAGAAAAGGAGCACTCGACGCCAAAGGAGGCAGAAGAAGCGTGAGAAGCTGGTGGAGCATGCGCAGCATGGAGAGGATGGAGAGCTGATGTACGAGATGGAAGAGGGAGGGATGAAGGAAGGAAGCTCGACCGGCGAGAGTAGTGAGAGGGATGACAGCGATGAGATGGATCGACAACATCTGAATCTTATCGCTGAAGCAAAGGCTCAGCGACGTCGCAGCTGGCGCCGTTGGGTCTTCATCCATACCCTCATAGCGATTGGTTTTGCTATCTTGATCTTGATGGCATGGAAGCTCTCCAGGAACCGCAAGAGCAAGCCTGTGAAGCAGTCGTTGGTGAGCAATGGCACTGCGCTCTTCGCACCGACATCCCTCATCATCAGTCTGGACGGATTCCGCGCCGACTTTCTCCAGCGCGGACTCACGCCCACGTTGAACTCATTGGTCGCAGAGGGTGTATCGCCAAAATGGATGCACCCGTCTTTCCCATCTGTTACGTTCCCAAATCATTACACACTTGCGACTGGATTGTATCCCGAGAGCCATGGTGTCGTTAGTAACACCTTCTGGGACCCTGAGCTCCAGGCTCAATTCTACTACACCGATCCCAATCGGAGTCTAGATCCCAAGTGGTGGGGAGGAGAGCCATTCTGGGTCACGGCCGAGAGGCAAGGAGTCCGAAGTGCCATCCATATGTGGCCTGGAAGCGAGGCGCATGTTCTTCACACGGAGCCGAGCTTGATGGATAAGTACAACGGCAAGGAAACGCTCGATAACAAGGTTTCAAGAATTATGGAATTCCTTGATATGCCTGGTATGGAGGACAAGACGGCGGATGTCAGCGATATGCGACCTCAGCTGATTGCCGCCTATGTCCCCCATGTCGATGCCGATGGGCACAAGTATGGTCCTAACAGCACTGAGATTCGCCAGACCATTGAGAATGTGGATGGCATGCTTGGAAAGATCTTTCATGGCCTCGAGGAGCGGAACCTGACCAACATTGTCAATGTGATTGTGGTCTCAGATCATGGTATGGCGACAACGGATATCTCACGGCTGATCCAGCTTGAGGACCTCGTCGACACCAGCAAGATCGAGCACATGGACGGGTGGCCACTGTACGGTCTCCGTCCCAAAAACCTCGATGACCTGCAAGCACTTTACGACGGGCTCAAGGAGAAGTCCAAGTCAAACCCCAATTTTGAAGTGTATCTTCGTGATGTCGATATGCCCAAACGCTACCACTTCTCCAAGCATCATCGCATCGCTCCCTTGTGGGTCGTTCCTCAAACGGGATGGGCCATAGTCACCAAGGAGGAGTTTGACATCAAGCAAGGAAAGGAGAAGAAGCTCGTTTACCATCCTCGAGGTCTGCACGGCTACGACCACGAGCATCCCCTAATGCGGGCCATTTTCATCGCCCGTGGCCCTGCATTCCCGCATCCCGCAAACAGCCAAATTGACGTGTTCCGTAAGTCTAGAGCTTGCGTGAAGATCAATGTTTCGATTCACTAACGCCGCACAAACAGAGAACATTGAGGTGTACAACATGCTGTGCGACTCGGTCGGCATCAAGCCGAGCCCCAACAACGGAACGCTGCGGCTACCACTGAAGCCCATCGGTGTTCACAAGCCAGAGGATACGCCCGAGGAGCCAGCAGATCCCCCGTCCGAGGCCAAGGAGCCGGCACGCCCAACTGTCCCGGAGAAGCCTTCGCAGCCTCAACGACCAACGATCCCTGAAAAGCCTACCCAGCCTGGACGGCCAACAGTTCCAGTGGCTCCATCACAGCCGGCACGGCCCACAGTATCTGTCAAGATACCAGCAAAGCCTTCGAGATCGGCAGTCCCATCATCCAAAGAGGGTGACCATGATGAGGACAGTGATAGCGATAACGGCGATGAAGACGATGATAAAGACGAGGGCTTATGGGATTGGTTTACCCACAAGGTAGAGAAAGTATGGCACAAGATTACCGGTCATGACTCGGATTAAGAGGCGATACCTGTTTGGCATCGCAGCGTACACCTTGACACCTTGATTGTGATTTCAGGCGTTTGGGATGGACAGGGACAGATGGCTTCAGACGGCGTTTGAATGGCTCGTGTAGAGCAAGGGTACCTCTAGACACTGGGTTCATCGATATACCTTGTGCTGATGAATTTGATCTTGTTCTCTCCGGTTGCGCTTGAAAACGAGGCGACATGTCCGCCGTCCTTGCAGGCAGCAGCACCGTCATATGATGATGACATTGCACTTTTACAGCCTACCTTGCTCGTGAGGCTGATACTTTGACTTACCACTGTATGTTTGGTTGGTGGGCTTGCAGGTGGAGTGTCGAGCTCATGCATGTGAGAGAGTAGATAGGTGAGATAACCGCGAGACAAAGTGTGGTTTGTTGGGCTCCATGTGTGGCTATGTTTCGTCCAAGTTGCAGGAATTACGGGCGCAGACATGGGAAAAGCCTGCACGACTTATGTCATGAAGCACTCAAGAACAAGGTGGGTCATAGGCACCTACTAAGGTAGGTAGGTAGGTAGGTACCTAGGTAGTGAAGGTAGAGACTTCTACAACCCACTTCCCCTGTAGCTGCCTCAGTGGATCCTTCAACTGCTAGCAGCACCCTCACACTGGGATAATCACTGCAACCTACAGGTCTCAGGTGTAAATATGTTATTCAGTGGTTGTCTTTTCCACGGGCTTGCAATTCATTCAGCTGATAGGTTTAGACGTAAATTTAGTCTCCTTTGATTTGGTAATATATCAACAGGGAATCAGATGATTAGTGGAGAACTGATACTTTATAGCAATTAGGTAGGTACCTTAGGTACCGTACTCTTTAACAGGCATATTTACCCCTGCCCGCGACCTCTGCTGTACTCCATTTTCCTCCGCACCTCCACGCGTGACGCGCTCTAGCTCCTTCCACACATCGGGTACAGTTACCAGTTACCGGTCACACATCTACGCTCCGCCCAGTTTTGCTGGGACTGTCAATCTTCAGCTCCGACAACAGGCGAAAAGCACGCCGCCCCTGTCACCGTTTACCCTGCAGCGAGACAAATACGCTTGTATCGCACAACGTGTCATTGAGCATTGATGATTCTGGGCCATTCAGCTCTATTCGTACTCCCAAAGCTGATGGGCGGCCCCTTGCCTCGTTTGACCTGCTCTCTAACCGAGTACCCTCGGATGCCTTGTGTTTCCCTACATCCTGTGTGCTGTCTCGTTCGCCTCTCTGCGGGCGAAAGCGCAAAATGGCTGACACCGACGCCGCATCCATGAGTGAGGATGCGCTGAATGAGGAGTTGACCATACAAAAGGTCATCCTTGATTCTCTCGAAGACCAAACCTACGAAGGAGCTGAGGACATGCGAGAAGACGCCCGCATGGAAATAGATCGCCTGAAGAAGCTTCTTCACAGCGTGAAGCAGAAAAAACGCCTTACTCCTCGTACGCCAGCCCGCCCAGTCATCTTGACGATACAGAGTTACCGTGGGGATGTGGTGTTGAATCAGGCTGACTCGAAGATGTGCAGAGCCTCAGCCTACTACGCCGGTTAGGAACCCAGAAGCATCCCGATCTGTTTCAGGTAAGAAAGGCGCTTTATTTTTGTTTCTCTTTATCTCAGCATTCACCATCTGTGCCGTACTCCAGCTAAAACTTCTCTTCACTTTGCCTTTCTCTTCTTTGTCTGGGTTCATTCCATCACATTTGCTCCTGTGAATCTCTCCCTTTCCCACCCACCCCTCTTTCACGTCAAATTATCACCCTTCATAGCACTTGTCAAAGAATACATCAAGGTACCTGATTCGGCTTGGCTTCGCAGCAAGGTGAGGTGCATCAAAGCCCACAAGATCCTTTTATAGTGCTCGTCCCTTTTCCTCCATCGACCCTAAGGATTAGTTGGTTTCTTGTTTTCACACGAAACTCGTCTTCATACAGCACCCACCGTGGGCTTTACTCTCGTTCACAAGCGGCCCTGCACAGCTGCTCTTTCCCATCCTGACACTGACCTTGCCTATTTAGAGTATCGACAATCTGAAGATCGTAGAGTCATGATTACTCCCTCAAAAGACAGCAACTTCGGCGACCTCGGGTCATTCTCTTTACCTAACCGGAAACGGGGTGTTGATTCGGCTCGTCTTTCTACCCACGGGGGACATTTCAAGGCACGCCGGACGTCCCCGATGCCCTCTGGGGATCCTTTCTCTTGGAACCCTTTCTCTGCTGCCTCGGCCCATAACGCTATGGACGACCACCAGATAGACTTCGTCGACCTTACTGGGTAAGCCAGTATGTCTTAGCGTAATGATCAGAATACAAGCTGATGACATCTATCTAGGGACGATGATGACTTGGGCTCTGACTTTATTGCAGAGCAAGTCAAGGCTGAGAACAGACAAAAGCAAGAAAAGTTAGACCTTGAGTATGCACGAATGATCTCCAGTCAAGGCTCTCCAGGCCGAGAGGCAGCCCCATTGTCTCCACACGCCAACGCCTTCACACGGCTGATGAATAGTCAACCATCCGGAGAGGTAACTCCGGATGAAGTCTGGGATGCAGCCCCTGGACCGTCGAACCGAAATCCAGTTCCGAAATTTGAGGATCAGTCTCTGCGTGTTCCAGGTGCTTATGATGCATGCTGGGATGATCCGTTCGGACCGGGGCCTGCCTCAAGAGCACCAGCAACCAACTTCACTACTAGGGGCCATGGAGCGTCGCTGGGCCCTTCATATGCGTATGCGCCTCACGGAGGCTCTAGAAGTGGTCCCTCTATTAAGGAGGATCCAGAACTCAGCTTTTCAGGGTCCGTCGCAATTGCCGAAGCTGCCCGACAGGGCCGATCCATTCCAGGCCCGAACGCAGCTTATCCTGGCTTGACTAGACATCACCATCACAGCAGTGGCCACGGACCTGTGATTCCCTCTCATCACGCCCATTGGGCCAGTTCTTCTGCCGTTCCAACCATGCCGGGTTTTTTCTCAGGTCCTGGGTCTGGTCTTTCCGATGTTATCATGAAAACAAACATGTTTGACTATTCTAGTGGCATGGACGTCTTCGGCAATGAACTACCTGAGCGACTCACGGATTTTCTTCAGGATGCTTATCACGACCCTAGAATGACCGAGAAGGACTTGGACGATCTCCTGCAGAACATTCGGCCTGACATGGATATTCCTGAGTTGAATCGTGATGGCACGCCAGCTGGATTAAAGAGGCCACTGTATCCACACCAGGAAATCGCTCTCACTTGGATGAAGAAGATGGAGGAGGGAACGAACAAGGGCGGTATTCTGGCTGACGACATGGGTCTGGGAAAAACCATTTCGACGCTTGCATTACTTCTATCTCGTCCGGCAACTTCCCGCCCCAAGGTGAGTTAGATTCATTACACCTTTGAGTATCTCTACTAACTGGACAGACAAACCTGATCGTTGGCCCTGTTGCCCTCATACGCCAATGGGAGGAAGAGATCGCCACGAAGACGAAGCTCTCTCATCGCCTTTCGGTCTTCGTGTACCACAACAAGAAAACTACAACGGACGAGCTGCTCAAGTACGACGTGGTCTTGACCACGTATGGCACTATCGCGCAGGAACTCAAGCGACTTGACAAATACATCGAGGACAATGCTGATCGCAACATTGACTATAATGACAAGGCCTTCCTCGCCAAGTGCCCACTTCTGCACCCGAGAAAGGCCCACTTCTACCGCGTCATTCTCGATGAGGCGCAGTGCATCAAGAACAAGGACACAAGAACCGCCAAGGCGTGTACCAGGCTGCGGGCAACGTATCGATGGTGCCTCACCGGAACCCCCATGATGAATGGAGTTTTGGAACTCTACTCCCTTCTAAACTTTCTTCGGATCAAACCGTACTGCAAATGGGAAGACTTCCGCCAGGTATGTTGGCCAAGCTTTGTTAGCCAATTGCTGTCAACTAACAACTCGCTAGTCATTTGGTGTTCTCTTTGGTCGTAATGGTGACCCAAAGAGCGTCGCCATGGACAGGCTTCGAGCACTCCTCAAAGCCATTATGCTTCGACGCAAAAAGAATTCTGAGCTTGACGGTAAACCCATCCTCAAGCTCCCAGAAAAGACCGAAGAAGTTGTCTATGCCGAGTTGTCGCCCGAGGAGCGCGATTTTTACGCTCAGCTTGAGAAGCACGCCCAGGTCCAATTCAGCAAGTACCTTCGTGCCGGAAGTATTGGCAAGAATTACTCCAACATCCTAGTCCTCTTGCTGCGACTACGTCAGGCATGTTGCCACCCACATCTCAACCTCGATGTCGACGACGCAGCCCCTACTTCTACTTCAGATGAGGAAAAGCTGCAGCTCGTCAAGTCGTTGGATCAGGCTATAGTGGAGAGAATCAAGGGCATTGAAGCTTTCGAATGCCCCATTTGCTACGATGCTGTTCAATGCCCCAGCTTCTTCATCCCTTGTGGGCATGACAGCTGCGGCGAATGTCTTGTCCGCCTTGCTGAGAACGCCTCGACAGTCAATCTGCAGGAAGGGAACGAAAGCAACCGGGCTAAGTGCCCTGTCTGCCGGGGCCCATTCGATCCTAGCAAATGTTTCTCGTACGACGTCTTTCAGAAAGTTTACATGCCCGAACGCATCGAGCAGGAGCCTGACATGAAGACCCAAGCTGACGAGGATGACGACGACGACGACGATGAAGAAGAGGAATCAGAGTCAGATTATAGCTCAGATAACGAAATCGACAACAAGGGCAACCTCAAGGGCTTCATCGTTAATGACGAGTTTTCTGACGAAGAAGAGGCCGACACACCAGCTCGGAAGGCCAAGAAGAAGAAAGGGAAGGGGAAGGGTAAAAAGAAGGCTTCAGACATCAAGCCTTCAATGCTGAAGACGCTTCGCAAGGAGGCTTACAAGAACCGTGAAGCGTTCAAGAAGTACATGCGATACTTGCGCCAGACTTGGGAGCCAGCTGCCAAAGTCACGGAGTGCATGAATCTGCTTCAGCAGATTCATGAAACAGGAGAGAAAACGATCATTTTTTCCCAGTGGACCTTGTTGCTCGACCTCCTTGAGGTGGCAATGCGCCATGAGAAAATGGACAAGCCAGAAAGATACGACGGATCCATGTCGGCCACGCAGCGCAACATCGCAGCTCACAAATTCCGAGATCGAAAGGACGTCAAAGTAATGCTAGTATCTCTCCGAGCCGGAAATGCGGGTCTAAATCTGACGGCCGCTTCTCGAGTGATCATCATGGACCCCTTCTGGAATCCTTACATCGAGATGCAAGCTGTTGATCGTGCATATCGCATTGGGCAGCAGCAAGAGGTCAAGGTGTACCGCATACTGACCAAGGAAACCGTCGAAGACCGAATTGTCGCTTTGCAGAACAAGAAGAAGGAGATTGTCGAGGCGGCTCTAGACGAAACCGAGAGCGGCAAGATTGCACGTCTGAGCGTGAATGAACTCAAGTTCCTTTTCAACGCCCGCTAAGGGCATGAGCCGATGTCAGCGACTCAGGAAGCGTTATAGAACGGATTACGGGCATCCCCGGCGCATGTTATGAGGATACACGGGTTTGATTTATCGTTTGGCCGGCACATTGTACGAGCGCGCACCACGTACGGCAAGGAGGAATGCTTTAGACCAGAATGGAGTTGAGGATCGTGATCTTGCCCAATTGTGAGAAAGTCACCACCTCGCGGTGTGGGTTTGACTGGGCAGCTGCTTGGGAAACGCATGGGAAACACAATGGGAACATTATGATTCATTACGACAATGGCCTGGTAGCGGCCCAGAGAGAATTGGTTGGAGCGCAACATTTATTGCTAACATCTTGCGCTTGCTAATGAGCGGATGTGCCAAAAATTTCGGAGAGGTGTATGCTGAGAAGATAGTTTAGAGCAAGATGCGTATCAATGAAGACAGACTTGATTTTGGTAGTCAGGCTTATATATTTATGAATACAGACAGTCTATCAATCAAAGTGGGAGAAGTAACTAACATGCTTTCTAATTCGCGTCGTTGCAGAAAGACAATCACTATGGGTATATGCTCAGCTTCCAGGATCTATGATAAACTGCCTTTTGACCGACTAAACCCTACCTACCCAACGCCGTTGATAAGTCCCTTCTACGAATACTCGTATCACTCACTTCCACTATTCCTATCAGCCCAAAGCCTCTCGTGTAAGCCCTGGTGGATCCTCGACAACCAGCCTTCAATACGCTCATCCTTCAAGACACCTCTTGCTAATTCCCCTTTCTAGGAGAGCGCCTTCTTGACCTCACGGTCGACAATGTCCTGCACGATCACAGGCTCAGTAGCGGCATCAGCGGACCACGTCCACGTCTGGCTCGAGGGCTTACCGTCGACGAGAGACGTGCTCGTAACAAGCAGGGCCGGTGCATCTGTGACGGCAAAGCGCACGTCAAAGTCTTCCTTCTCGGCGTCCCGGATCGAGTTGCCCTGAACACTCTTAACCCAGCGGAGGCCGGAGGCCGGAGTGGCCAGTTTGGAGAGAAAGTGCTCTGCGAGGAGGCGGGCGGTGGCGGTGCCGAGATAGTCGGCAAGGGCGTCAGGGTCTGGGTAGCCGTCTTTGTAGGGGGCGCAGATGGATGCGAGGGGTGAGTTGGGCGGGGCGATGACATAGTAGTACGTTGCTGTGACAGGGAAGAGGAACGTGCGGCCTCGGACGGTGAAGGTAGTATTGGGGCGGAGAGTGAGCTTGATGTTGAACTCGATGGGCTGGAGCATGTTACGGATTATGACCTGCGAGGCCGAGAGCTGGTTAGGTCCTCGGGAGGTAGCGTCCGAGTCGGAGAGGGAGGTCGGAGTGGTGTGAAGGGTGAAGCGAGCGGGCAGACCTGCGCGCTGGAGGGATTGAACAAGGGCGCCGATGTGCTTGGTAACGATTTGGACATTACGGAGGTGCATGAGGCGGGCAATGATGGGCCGAAGGAGGGCGTAGGTCTGCTGGCCTCGTGACCGGGAGATGTGAGGCGGCGAAGGGCGGGTCCTCATTAGCTCATTATGCCTGTGAGAGTAGCTGAGGAGGATGTGAAGCGCAAGAGATATCGTCTCGGCGATGTTGTTGTCTGGTAGACTGTCGCCAAAGGACGCCTGAGAGCCGAGCGGCACAAGCTCTACAGTGACCTTTGACTTGGACGTAAGATCCACGTCGCAGGTTAGGCGGGAGCCGTCTGGCTTGACGTCGTATGCTGCGAGGGTGCGAGCTTCGCGCGTGAGTTCGTGCCAGAGCTCTTGTGAGAAAATAGTGTTGCGCGCTTCTAGAACGCGCGCTTCTAGGGGGGCATCGTCGGTGGTTTGCGCTGGAAGAGCAGAACGGCCGGTGACTTGACCGTCCTTCTCGTACGTCACGACGAGCCGTTCTGACACGCCGCCTAGTCGGCCACAGTCAAGCTGAACTGCACCATCGTCCCCTCGTCGCATAGGTGCGAGACCATTGTTCCTGTATTCAGGCGCAGCTATTCAGCCATGTAAGCAAAGTTGCAATGTTTTGTCCGTGGGCGATGGAGTGCTATACTATACCTTCTGAGAAGCCAAACCGAACACCAAGCGTGTGTCGTTCTTGGGGAACCTTGGATATCGACCATCCGCTCTTCTGAACCGCTATGATCTCCTCCCAGTACTTCCCCTCCGCCGCAATCTCTCTCTGCAGGAACGTACATGCGGCCTCGGCAGCATCCCGCGTCTTGTCGATCTCCATGATGGTCCATCCAACGGCCACATCCTCTTGCTCCTTTGCCTTGGCAAGAGTGACATTCGAGTCGTCGAGCTTGTCAGCGCCCATGGTACCGATACCAACGATTTCGCGTAGGCCCTGGGATAAGGTAGCACTAGCCTGGGTCGGGTTCTGTTTCGAGAGGAGGAGAGAGAGGAAGTCGAGGGTGAGGAGGGCCGTGTTCCCTGCGATACTGGTCGATGTTGGCTTGCGATCATGGCTAAGGGGGCTTTGAGCATGGTCAAGCAAGAGTTACATACTCGATATTCTTCAATACCTCCAAGCGCACCTCCTGGGGGTCTCTCGTCGCATCCTGGTCGTCCTCATCTTCCTCATCCTCATCCTGGCCTGTCTCGGCCATGTCCACGTCCTTATCCTGCGTGTCTCCATTCGCCGCCTCTCGCGCGGCAATCTCCTGGCGCAATTTGGTTTCTGAGAGTGATCGGAAGCCGCCGGGCTGAGCGTTGACGCGGGCGATGAACTCAGCAATGTTCTTGGGTTTGCGGTCGGCGACGGGGTGCGGCCGCAGGGACAGCGG
Source organism: Fusarium cyanostomum (assembly GCA_014824385.1). Classification (NCBI taxonomy): domain Eukaryota; kingdom Fungi; phylum Ascomycota; class Sordariomycetes; order Hypocreales; family Nectriaceae; genus Fusarium; species Fusarium cyanostomum. Next base: position 5,258 of record JABCKW010000235.1, on the reverse strand, counting down.
CTGGCCGTCGTCACCAGAGGCCATGATGGGTCGATCTCGGCTCCTTTCTCGTTCTTGGGAGCTTCACCTCGGGTATTTCTATCGTTCTGGAATTACGGGGCGTGGCTAGTGGCTTTCAATTGCGCGAACTGTAGAATTGTTGTTATTGAAGTTGGAGAGTTCGTGGTGAAGTTAGCCTCAGTGATGGAGCGGGATGACCGCGGGGCCAGCTCCTCAGGTGGATCCCGGGTAGGTAGTTAGCTCAGCTCGTGGCAAACAGAACGTCGACGCTCAACATGAGTTTCACTGTCCAGATTATGCTGCATGATATTCATTGCTACATCGTGCTCTAAACAACATCGTCTATAAGCAATGCCCAGGCGGGCAGAGGGCTAGTGTGACTACTGACTGCATAGGTTCATTTGGACTATGGGTTGAATGTGATCGCCTGTAGTTCCTAGGTAATTACAACTACACTATTCAAACCAATATAAAGCCAATCTACCAGAACAATTCTGCACATGCAATGCTACAGTATCCAAACACAGACCAACGCCAATTCGCCGTTACAATGCTGAGAACAGTCTAAAGCACCAAGTTCCAGGTTCAGTCATCTTTCGTACTGACCTCGCTGCTCCACGCCTCATTATCGTTCGTCCGCCCGTGGCCCTCTCGCTGCAGCATCCTCCATCTGCGCAGCTTAGACTGCGGGTTATCGCCCGACATGGTGGGCATCAGGTCGTCCTCAAGGATCGGGACCTCTCCCAGCGGATCCAGTTGATCGATGATGTCTGAAATTTCCACGGGCGGTATCGATTTAAAGACAGCCTGGACGTCGTTATGGGGGGACAGAGCTGTAAACTGCCACTTGGAGCGCTTCCCAGCGGCACGTCTGGACTGCATCCACATGCGGCGTCGCTCGACGAAGCTGATAAGCAGGAGAGTCGGGAGGTTGAGCACTCGGATGAGCGCAACGTTGATGTTGTGAAACGTTCGGGCTGAGGTGACGAGCTTCAGCGGGAGGAGCGTGATGAGGGCTAAGATGTTGAAGGGAGGAGGATAGGCGAAGATGGAGTCGCTTTTGACACCCTCAAAGGTCAGAACAGCGCGACGGAACTGGATTTCGGCTGTCTCGTCGGCAACGATCTTAGAAAAAGTATTGGTGAGCATGGCGATGAGGATGGTCAGGAAGAGCGTGTTGCCAAGGAACGCAAAGGCTATCATTAGAGCGGGACCAAGAATGATGTGGAAGCGCACAGATTCCTCGATACCCTCGCCGTCCAGGCCGAACCAGATCCACAGCATCCACTTGCCTACAATGTACCAGCTGAACTCCTCATTACCATCGTTGCTGGCACTGACGAGCCATTGCAGGGCAAGAAGAAATCCAGTAAAACACCACGTAGCCAGGAATGTTAGCACGGTAAAGTCCTTCATCATGGCGTGGAGAGAAATGAAAACGAGGTTGTTCGGTAATAGGTTGAAGGCGACTCGAGTCAACATGACGGGTGCCGCGAGGCAAAGGATGGGCAGACCGTAGCCAGAGTGAAGCTGATTAAGTAAGAAATCGTACAAGCGAGCGAGGAGGTAGGCGCCAAAGATGGAAGCGAATGTGAGGTCGAGAAAGGCCCATAAGTTCTGCGCGTGGACCTCCCAGCCGTGCTCGATGATGGCTGCCATCTTCTCGAGAAGCCAGCCGGCCGTGTAGATGCAGAAAGCAAACTCCCACTTGTTGAGTTCTGAATGCCGGGAGACCATGGTCATGACGTAGAGTCCAAGGAGAATGATGAAATGAACGAGATCGATGAGGTTCCTGTTGCGGGGAACGATGAGTCGGGGGTGATTAAGGAGAGGTGCCGCTCGGGGATCGTAGAGAGAAATTGGACGGCGCTTGTAGTGATCTGGAAGAATATCCATGAAAGAGAGAGGCGTGTAGATGATTTGGCCGTTGTGAACAGCGTCGACGGCACGCTGGCATGCTGAAGAGCTGATGAAAAACTTGCTCTCAGACACAAGAGCAAGTTCTAAAGCCGTCACCTTTCTCTCAGAGCCAGGAGTCTCCTGAGAAGCTCCCGGCCACTGAGGCCGGCGACCACGGCGCTCCATGTGATCAGGGGCGCCCTGGAATGGATCGAAACCCTCAACGAGGATGTGGGCAAGCAGTAGAAGACCCTGCGGCCCTGGGTTGTCCTCGTGAAAACGGCGAAGGACTCGACTGGCCAGCAGCTCGCACAAGATGGCTCGAGCTTGGTTAACACTCTGGTGGACCGTCTTGGACTGATCTCGCAAAAAGGAGACACGGTTGGCCAGCAGGCAGTAGACTACATGGCCCCATGTCAGAGAAGGCTCTTGGAGACGAGGATCTCGAGTCTGAACTCACCGACTGAGATGTCATCTGGGTTGTAGAGCCGCTCGACCAGCGGCCTCACGACGAGGGCGTTCATCTTGGGATCTCTGAAGTGCTCCATAGTGTAAGGGTCATCTTGGTAAAGAGTTAGACGTCTTTGATCTCCATTCCTTGAACAATGGAAACTCACCAATGCTAGCAAGTACTAGTCGCCGGACTCTACACTCAAGGAAAGTTAGCACACTGATTCCTTTCGCGATGGGGTGATGCAGCGACTGGCGATTCTGAGGCCAACGCACGCCGCCGCGCAACACCTAAGAAGCCAGTTCGCGATGCATTGAAACTGGGCGGGTTCACCGATGAATTGTCATGTACACGGGAAGCGTGGCCGTGGTCAAATCCAGTGTCGACTTGTTGCCATCGTCGAGACATCCCTTGGCCTCAGCGTCCTCGACCGCGGCGAGGAATCCTTCATCCTCATCGTCGTCGTCGACGGGCCTCAACCAGTCGTTGGAGCGCTCGATGCTTTGCCGAATCATGGTAGCCAACAAATATACCGCTAGAATCTTCACGTTTTGGTGACGAACTGGTTGAATCCTTCTCTCACCGGCGCCGGATCCGAGACTCCCCCAAGATGCTGATGAAGTGAGGAAAAAGACGAGAGACCCTTTGACAGAGGTTCACGAAAGCCGTAATTTGGGGACGTTCATTCGTGCCCCTGCTGAAATTTGGAGAGAGCGGCAACTTAGCCAATCGGCGTGCTGCCCTGGCTCCGAAGAGACCCGTCCTGGTGCGCGCGTCCTTGGTCACATCGTGGACAAGGGTCAAGGAGTCGTTGAGAGCTCAACGACAAGTACATACCACTTCTTCAAGCTTCACGATACAGAATTTGGTGTTGAATCATTACTATTTCACCGATATTGTTCAAGCCTAAACCTTGAATCGCCGAGTTGCATTGCATCCTTGGCAGGAGCCGGAAGCTTGGCGAGCACTGATTTCACAAGCTTTGCTTACCCCTGAATGCCATTCGCTGCATTCAATCGCAGATCGACAGCACTAAATCCAGGGTCCAGGGGAAGAGGCCTGCAGCATCATTCCGCTGTATCCGTACCCACGCGCAATAAATGTATCAGGGGTAGGTAATAAAGAAACGACGTTGAGCAAGAAGAGACGAGGTGGAGAAGAGTTTCAGGAGGCTTGAAGGAAGCTCTGAGAGATCAGGTCGGTTTCGGCCAGGGGAAGCAGCCATACGTAATTGGCTTAACTCTGGCTCTTTGCAAGACATTGACTCAAGGTTTGGCGTCTCAACCTAATATTAACTATAAGATAAATCTCTTCCAAGTCAGTAGAAATTTTCTTACATCTAGGGCAGGGTCTTTCAACCTATAATTACCTAGTCAGCAGAAAATTGAGCCTATATAGAGGCATGCTAATTTATATCGATTTTTAATATAACTATCCGTACTCTGTACGTAGGGCTTTTATCTCTCTAGGCTCGCTCAGAACAGGCATGGTCTCGTCCACTATCGGCTTCCTGGCCCATTAGCCGTTCGTCAAGGACACTCGCCGAGATGCACGTTCACATGAGCTCTCATGCTTCTCGACCTGGATGCAATCTCCCCTGTCGTCGGTGTTGCGCCTCTGAATTGACTTGCAACTCAGGGGGGAGTCGTCTATTTAAATCGAGTTGAGTTATTGGATGTGTTGAGTTTTGCTGCAGTATGTAGGTTTAATTCTAATAGTCGCTCGCCAAGACCCGCAGTGTGCGTTCTCTTTGCCTTCTTAGCATGTAAATCGTACGTGGCCGAATAACTGAACGAGAGTGACAGCAGAAACAAAAGCTTGGAGCTTCAAGATGGGTATCACCAATCTTCCTTTTAACACCGAGTTCTGGCTCTGGCGTTCCCAGTTTCTACACCCCCATTCCCCAATCCTCACTTGAATCCCGAGCAGCACTGAGGACAGGGCCGAGTCTTGCAAATTGGAACCCTGTCAAAGACAGCCGATAAATACCCGGAAGCTGCGGAAGCCGTAGCTTTTTCCGTCTTTGGAGTGCTTCCCGGAGTCTAAGTAGCTGAGCCGTGAATAAATTCTACCAGCCGGGTAAGATTGGAATTGGAAGAAATGAATGCAGCCTAATGTCGACTAGGTACCGAAAAGCCTATCCTCTGTTTTTTGCCTAGAATTTAGAGTCCGGGGGAGCAGCACGGGAGATCTGGCTGCCAGAGGCTCGGTGATGGGGATTTGACATGCGTCTTGTTCTTGTACTCTGTAACGTTATGTATTAGGTGTTAGGGATGCTTTTTGAGGAGGACGAGCGCCACTGAAATGAGATGGGCGGGAATATCTAGGTTGGTGGCTCATGCCAGCTCGTAGTCAAGGTGTCATGACGCGGCCGACCTGTCCTCAACAAGCTTGTCCGTGCATGCCGACCCAAAAAGCTGTTGGGGGGAGGTTGTCAATAATAGGCAGTTTCTCAGCCATCAACTCTTGAATGTAACACTAGCTTTGGGGTTACATGGGGTGATGGCCACTCACTCCCATGCATCCGGTAGGGCAAAAAATAAGTGTGGCGTTCAGTAGGTACTAAACGCCCTGTAACGCATCTCATCTCAGCAGGAGTCTAGGTAGGGTGTCAAATTTCGGCCATCTATCGGATGCACCAGCACCAGCACCAGCCGTGGATTGTGACGACCCGGCACCCTGACCCCTGACCTCACCTGGCACCCTGCCCCACAAATGGGGTAGAAAAAGCGGGTCACCCGGCACTGAGGTTCGCAGCGTTGTGATTGGTTATAGGGGCTATAAAAGTGGAGCGTGGTGCTGGGTTAACTTTCCCTATATTTAGAAAGATAAATCTTTTATATTTAATACTTAAATAATATTAATCTGTTTTTTAGCCTCTACTTAATACCTATAAGTAAATTAAGGT